>JAUZST010038342.1:0-27383 GCA_034779995.1 Parotocinclus haroldoi | reverse complement strand
AGAGAGAGAGAGAAAGAGAGAGAGAGAGAGAGAGAGAGAGAGAGAGAGAGAGAGAGAGAGAGAGAGAGAGAGAGAGATACACACACAAACGCACACACATCACACCAGCAGCAACATTGTGACAACATTGTGTCACTCCACAGCAACGGCACAATTGAAGTTCTTACCACAAGGCCACCATACTTAAATCTGACTGATGTCGGACCCCTAACTGAACTTGGATTTGTTGCTAAAGATGATTTTATTTAGTCCGTAGCAGTCCAAGTTTCTTATTCATGACACCAGTGAAAACAAAGACAACGATGACTAGCTGTCAATGCAAGTGAAGGTGCCCCAAATCAAATACAGTTGGATGTGCTAAATCTAGACAGTGCTAATACAAGATGCAGGTATATCACAGAAAATCTCAGGATATGGTGAGATGAGACATACATTGTCTTTATTATACTAAATGTATATTGACCTACATGGTATAGACCTTTTTTAACAACTGCCTACTGTACAATGCTGTAGAAGTGTGTATGGGCAACAGTCAATTGACCAGGTGATATACAATCATCTTCTTGGCTAGCAAGAAACAGAGTGTTAATATAAAATATTTTATAATTCGTTTTATAAATAAGGTTAAACTGACTGTAAATATGAGAATATATAATCAATAAGCAAGTGAAGAGTCTTGAATAGAGCAATTCTTGTGCAATATAGAATAAGAATTTATATCTACTGAAACATTAATAAAACAACGAGTCATTGCTCTGTGTCTGGTCTCAGAGTACTGGATGAACTGAAGGGAGAGAAATCCTCAGAGGTGAGCTTGCCTGTGGGAGAGGTTCTGCAGACCCTGAACGACCTCATCACCTATTTCCAGCAGCCTGACACTGAACTGGAGCATGAGGAGAAGCAGATGCAGCTTCGCTCACTCATCAAACGCCAGGACCTGTTTAAAGAAGAGGTGAGATTCTGACAGATAGAGACCATGGACTCCTTTCCAAATGCTACTACTAGAGTTTCTTAATGGACAAGGCTTGTTAACCCCACCAAGGACTTTTGTCAGAACTAAAAAATTTTTGCTCGCGAATATAACCACCTCTGGGTATAACCAGGCTCTGGGCCTACCACAACTCTGGCAGTGATAAAGAATTCACTAGCAAGTGAATGAAATACTATATGACAAGGACCAGGGTGTTTCTTGACCATGGAATATCATACAACTTTGACTGATTGATTTTATCTGCTCAAATAGGCTTAATATTAATAAGGTTGCTATAACATGCAATAATTGTAGTTATAAATGCCATTTAACTATCTTCTGGTAGGCTATTAGTGGCTGTTGTATTTTATTGTACCAGTGAAATCTGGCAATCGTTTAGAATTTGTTTTGCATAAATATGACCTAAAATGTCATTAGATTGTAGGAAAAGTAGGTAGGTAGTAAGAACCCAATTAAATAAGTGGGACCAAAATATCAGGACATTTGTGCGTGAACTGAATAGTGAGGTTTATCTAGCAAAACAAGATCTTTAAGCACATAAGGGTTTAGTTGCAGTTATTCAGGTAGCATGGTTCGGAGGACTAACACCACTGGCTAACAGCAAAAAAGTCCTGGGTTCAATCCCAGGTGGAGCAGCCTTTCTGTTTGGAGTCTGCATGTCCTCCCTATGTCTACGTGTGCTTACTCTGAGTACTCGGGGTTCCTCTCACAGTTCAAAGATATACCCCAATAGTGATCTTAAATAAACTAGATACTGAAAGCAAAGTGTCATATTTTTTGCTACTCACATATTATTTTAATATATAAATGACCAAGTTGAATATTTCTCTCATTTATCTAATAGCTTTCACTTTATCTATATTTAGGATGCCTATATGAAAATCTGAAATGTTTAGGTCATTTTTTGTAGTTACTTGCCTTTTGTCCATGCCATGGCCATGCTATTCAGCAACTATGTAAGTCAATCAAATGGCTCTGAGCTCAAAAACTTTATGCTTCTGTCTCTGGAGTGACTTTTATTGTATTTGCTTCATGCCTGTCCAAATCCCCAAATCCCCAAATAACTCATTCTGGTCTGTGAAGTATTTTGCAAACTAATTTGAAACTTAACATTTGACTGGTCTGTTAGCTTTCCCTTGGCATGACTGAATCATCAGTCCTCACTGAAGGAACTGTTAGTGAGTCGAACGTAGCTGAAAGCTTCCACTAAAGAAAACTGAGAAAACAGTGTAACTATTATTTTAATGATCATTCCCTGACATATGAAGGTCAACAAACTTTTTTCTCATTTAAATTGTGTTCTTTTGTCCTTGCAGTGTTGAGAAATGATTCAGAATATCTGAGTTTCTAAGCAATCAGGCCAGCTTATAAAATGTCAAATACAATTATGAGATATACAGCAAATGGAAAATATGAATGGAAACTATAAATCATAAAGCGTTCCTGTTAGATTCTGTTTCTAAGGATTCCTAGGGGTGGCAACAACTGTTGATACCATTATGAGGTAGTGTGGTCAGATGAGTCACAGTAACAGTTGTTTTAGGGAGATTGTAGGGTCTGTGTGGTACAGACCCCATGGACCCATGGACACTGGTAATAAGGCACTATGCTGCCTGGAGGTGTTTCCAGTCCTTTTCCAGGCTTCATGTAATCTTGTACTTACATGTTCAATGGATCTATAGGTGACTATCCAGCTGACATGGCTCAGTATCCTTATTGATGTTGTGGAATGGATGCCTATTGTGGAATGGAGGCCACATTGTTTTGCTGCATTTCGCCAGGCTAGAGGGGGTTCTACATGATCCGGGTTACTTTTGACATCGTTTCAGATCACGTTACATTGCACAAGTTTTCCTGCCATAATTTTCTTCATTTCAATTTCAATTTCAATATACAATGACAGAAATTATGCTGTAAGAAATAAATTCTGTATATCCTTACATGTAATGACTAAAGACAAATGTATCCTGTATTTAAGTTGTACTGAACTAGCATAACCCAGCATCTGAGTAAGTTAAAACCCTGAACAAGGTCCAGACTATGGTTATAATGAGGTTTACTTATTTGTTTGGTTATCTTAGGGAATGCTTACACTGGTCTCCATCTGCATCGACCGACTCAATGTGTACAACAGTGCTGCTGAGTTTGAGGAGTTTGCAGGCGAGGAAACTGGAGAAGCCTGGAAGGACATTCTCAATCTCCTCTATGAGCTGCTCGGTAACTGCAGGCACACACATTCATGCACACCCAGACACACATTCGTACACAGCAGCATTTGTATGGGTTGGTGGCACTGCAATGATAGTACAGTCACTGGTGACAATGTTGCAGTACCTATAGGATTTATTTGAAACCATGAAATTTCAGGTTAGGAGTGTTTCGGCTCTACCATGAAAGCATTTGCATTTTTATTGGTGAAACATTATCAAACAAACAAACAAAGCTTTTTTTTACTGATAGTCCCACTTCAGTGCTGAGACGCTGCCATGTCCGCAGTGTGGTTATTTCAGTTCCAGCTTGGCTTGAGAGTGCACTGAATGCTGAATAGGATTTAGGTCTCTCTCCCATACTAGCTGTTGTTTTGTAACTATACTGCTCACTAAACTTTCATTTTTCATTTTTCAACTTTCATTCTGCTCACTTTCACTTTCATCACTTTCAACCTAGTTAATTTTGACACATACTTGTGTAGATTATCACTATTTAGCGTTGTTGCTTCCATGTTATGTATATATCTCAGTCTTTATTAATTCTGCCATTCCTGGAGATTAATATAGTACTAGAAATAATCAGAATATGGAATTATGATAATAAGTTGACTTATTATTCCAATAATTAATGCCATTTTTTCCTTCTTAAACAGATAGTGCCTTAGCTTATATCTTTGAAATATATCAATTTAGAAAATATATTGCGCTTGAAAAGATAATTTAAATGTAAACATAAAATAGTGCTATTACAAATATTAATTAGGGCTGTCACAATTAATAATTTCAAGGGTCAAGGATAATCACAAATTATGGCAAATATGTTGCTATTTGTTAGCTATGCAGTAAATACAACATTTTTGGCATGTATGCTGGCGAAATGGGTTTTTGCTGAAAAATGTACTTTTGTCATGCTCTAAATTGTATATTTGTAGACAATTGTGCATTTTTTAAGTGCGTGCACATGCAGTGCAACATTTTGACAGTAACCAGTATCAGATGCTAATTAAACATGGCAAGTAAGCAAGCTGACTTTTCAGTCACATTAGGCTTGTATCTCATTAGTTGCATTAAATGAACAGTCATATTAAATAAATAATTTATTAGTTATTATATTAAATTATTTATAGAAAAGCTAATTCTAAGCTAAGATTCATGATTGTGAACGGCCAATGTAGAACTATAATGCTCAAGCTTATATGCAGACATATTATATTTATTTATAAATTGTTGTTTATCATGATAGTGCGTAACCATTGTTAGCATACAGGCCTACTAAAATCGTGAGGGTGTGAAAACAGGCAATTAAATCGTTAATCACAGTTATTTGTATAACAATTGGTCATCATCAAAATTTTCATGGTTGTGACAGGCCTGCTACGAATTGTTTAAAAAATATATAGAAATAATTTAATATATAAATGTAAGGACCACAAAATAAATACATTTAAGAACCTCCAACTAAAGATACGCTTGAGATAATTTTGACAATATATTTAAACAAGTTGAAAGTAGATAAACATAGTAATTAATAAATAGATGAATGGATATTTTAATAGATAGATAAATGAATAGATAGATAGAATGATAGATAACTACATAATAAATACAGTAGATGGATGGGTGGATGGAGTATTTGTCTTCAGTGAATATACAGTAACTCATAGGTGACTTGTGAGTTGAGTTGTTATATATTGTTACTGCAGTTGGCATAAATGACTTTCCAGTCATAACCACCAGTTTCATTTACCAGTTGGCAATGAGATTTGCTAAAATAATACCACATACCTTATATTGGTAATACCAACATTCGACTAATACTTGTGAAAATGATGGGTTTCCAATTTCCATTTTTACAGAAATTTCAAATTTCCCTGTGGATAAAATCAATAAGCGTTTAGATCTTTATTTAGCTCTGTGAGCACACTCTGCATTTGGTTGCACTGACATTGGTTGTTTTTCAGAATACAACTCTGTCTCAACCTAAACTTATGGGTGGTTTATTAGGAATGAAGAGAAACCAATTGTCTTTAGCATTTTCATTGTCATCCTTTAGCTGCATTGATCCGTGGAAACAGACCCAACTGCACACAGTTCTCTCATAAACTGGACTGGCTAGTCAGCAAACTGGAGCGTCTGGAGTCCTCCTCAGGTACTTTACAGGCAAAGTTAATCTCTTTTCTATAAAATTGAGTGGTGTGATCACTTCACATTGTGTGTGCAGTAGCTGGAATGAATGCTCTGGTATGTTATTGACTTCGTGCAGCTACACATATAATTGTTTTTTGTTGCGTCTTGGCCCAGAGAACGTTCATGAAAAAGCTTTTAAGAATTGGAATATGTTTACGTAATCTTGTGCTCTATCATTGTGCCTGCAGCATCCTTTGCATTATTTGGAAGTTGTGTACAGAATAATAAGCACTAACAGATGGTGATCTGCACAGGTATTCTCGAGGCGCTGCACTGCATCCTAACAGAGAGTCCAGAGGCGCTGAACATCATTCGAAAAGATCACATCAGATCTATTATCTCCCTCCTCTACAAGCATGGACGCAACCACAAGGTCCGCGATATATATGTATACTGCTCACAAAAATTAGGGAATACTTAAAAATTAAGTATCCCATAGTGAAACATCCCCTAATTTTTAAGCAGTGCAGTTACCAGCAATGCATTCCAGTTAACGGGGAGATTAAAATTCTCAAAATAGAGAACTATCCTTAGGAACCATATAACTTGATCAAAACTTATTTTATACGACACTAGAAGCAAGTCAGCAAAAAAGTCACTGCTAAATATTAATGACTAAGTGACAAAAGCATCTCCAAAAAGTACTTTCCATTTTGTGGACGTGTATAATGTAAATAATTGAATGCACCTGCCCTCACTCCTTATAGTATTTAGATGTTGACACCTCCAGGGGTTCAGGATGAAGACATGGGAGAAATATAAATTATAATTTTTTATATTCTGACTTGAAGTCAAGCTTTAATTCTATAGCAAATTTTACAATGCAGAATTGCCACAAAACAACTTTACAGTTTTAGATTACCTTCTATATTAATATTTCCCAAATTGAGCAAGACTAGGGTGAGAGTGGAAAGGAAAACCTCCACCAACTTATAAGAAAGAAACATTTGGAGGATCAAGACTCATTGGGAAGATTAAGACTCAAAATGTTTTGAAGCGGATTAGATGTTATATTTAAGAAATTAGTTATTTAATTATTTGGAATTATTTTTTATAATTTAATTATTATAATTATTTATTTATTACTTTAATAAAAAATGACCAAGTTAACAGTAATAGTAAATAAACATAGCTAAATAAATAAATGCTAAATAATTAAATCTGCATATCTGCATTAATGAGAGATGACTTTAATTACAAAATCACTTTTAGGATCTTGAGTACTCGGTGTGAAAGTTGTCAGTTGAACGGAGGAGGGAGAGATTAATGACCTTCTGTGGCCTGAGTACGGTGGGGCTGGAAATTACAACTACAGTGGGGCTGATGCGGGGGAACGTATTGGAGTTTGGGGCTAAAACTGGTACACACTGCAACACAAGTTCAGTGAAAAAGTAAAGTGAAATTGTAGTTAGTTATTATTGAGACAGAATAATTTAACATACCATGTTTGAGCCACTGATGCTAAATGTAGCATTCCGCTCTCAGCATAAGCAATAGCAGCATTGCCTGAAAGGGAAGAACAAGAAGGTAACACGCTCAAGATGACATGAGACATCAGCAATCCTCCACAATGCTGAGTGATCGCACTTGAGAAGCAAAAGGGGGGATTTTTTAAGGGGGATTTTAATTATGCAAATGAGTGATTATGATTTAAATTCAAATACACAAGTGGTTTTATTTCCATAGGAACACTAAGATTTATGGCCTGAGTCGATCCCAGTTGTCAAACTCTTTAGTTTATGCAAACTGATATGTGTACTTTTTTTTAGCTATACATGTGCATCCAACAGGTAGACATCTGGGAAATAAAGAATGTTCTATGGAATTCTTTAAAGTTTTCAGAATTATTTTATTATTTTTTTTATTATAATTATTTATAATTATTTTTGAAAAAGAGGCTGAGAAATGGTTAGATTTGGCCATTATATAATTGCTAAAACAATACTATGTCTAATCTATTGGTGGCCTAATATTTTGGCACAGTTCTGAAAATACCAGAGTGGATTGAGAAACGGAGCTAATCCCATTTTTTGCATCAAAAGAGAGATTGGGGAAGCACAACTATATGTCCAATTAGTCACCATTTCAGTAAGAAAACTTCCAAACAATTAAAACAGGCTGTTGCGTTGTAGGCTGTGTTTCGGATATTAATAAGAGATAAACTAAGTTTGTTCTAATTCATGTGGTAATGTATGGTTTAGGATGCAGCCCTAATATCCATCTTTTGGTCATATTGGAGTCAGTGTCGGAACAGCATTGTGTTTGATAAATTGCATCTCAATATTGCTCTCCAGATTCTGGATATTCTGTGTTCTCTCTGTGTCTGCAATGGAGTGGCAGTCCGAGCCAATCAGAACATTATTTGTGACCACCTGCTTCCTAGGAGAGACCTGCTGCTTCAGACACGACTGGTCAATGATGTGCAAAGGTAATCAGAGAACACTGTATGCATCTTTATGCTTTAGTTTATAAATTATTTTATATAAGCATTTTCTTTTCCAAAACTGCCCACAGTGAGCAGTTACACACTGCATTCATTATATTATGCTGTTTTTATACTTGGCTTGAGTATTCAAGTACTTAGCTCACTATGGGAAGTGCATTATGACCCAAATGCAGTTTTGCCTGCAAACCCTTCTGTCACTTCAAACAGACCACCCAATTATATTGGAGCTCTTGGCTACTGAGAGACATCTACAAGAAGTTAAGATTCCAAGCCATTGTAACATTTTTCATTGCCATCATAGGCAATGAAAAAGCAGATGATCTGACAAGGAATGCTGCAGGAAAATATATTCCCTGGTGCTATGTCCCATCCACTGATGCCATCAACACAGTCAGATCACTTTGTAAAACCACATGGCAGGAAGAATGGAGTCATAACACAACAAACAAAGTACATCAAATAAAAAATACATTGCCATGTACATAACCTGACTTTGAGCTGGAATGGCAATAAACACAAACAAACAAAAAACCTAAATGCAGATGAATTCATTATATCATATTGATTCTGTTGCGTTACATCTGGAATCTAGGATTAGTGTTCATGTAAGTGTTGTATTCTTTTAAGTGGCGCTTGTTTTTTATTGCTTGAGACTAATCAATGGTTTGGGTTATATATTTCAGACTAGGCCATTTACTTAAATTTAAGATATCAAGAAGGCAGTTAGTTTTCCTCTGCATTCTCCAATAATTATTTTCCTTAAAGTAGCCAGTCATGAGTTTAGCCAGTCATGGTATTGATGACCACATCAAGGTGAAACAGAAATCGACTGAAACTACAGACACTACCATAGTCACATAGTATTTTTATGCTACTGTAATGTAAACATAAAGGGTATTTTCACAAGGGAACGATACATAAGTGCCTATGGGATACTGTTGACAACATGATTGGAATGCTACCACGATTGAATCTGAACAGCTTCTAAGGCCTAAACTGTCATGTTAAACTTTTTGTTTTCATTTGTGGAAATTCACAATAGTTATAGAATATACAGTGTACTGTTGTACTGTATGTACTGTTGCAACCATGTGTAGGGAAAAGCCCTGACGGGTTTGATGCATCGGACACATTTGTTTGATGTAAACCAAAAATGCATTGATAGACAGTATAACAAACAACAAGGACGATCCACATCTACATTGATTGGCTGTAGAGGTGATGAGCTGCTTATGACCACAGAATCTAGTCATCAATACATCACGAATTACAGTAAACTAACGCTGATCAGATGGTCATTAAACAGTGCATGCTTATGTTTTTACAGCTTTAACAAAAGAAAAAAATGCTTGACTGTCACAAATCGCATATTACTACACTGAATAATGTAAATAATATCAACAAGATTGATGTTGCCATACTTAGTATATTCTTTTTAGTGTAGTAATATGTGATTTGGGATATAACCACTGGAAAAGCATGGATGAGAACAGAATTGTGTACATTTTTGCAAACACACACAAAAAAAATTACTTGCTAAATAACTATCCAAGTGCCATATTTTTGTTTTATTTGCCTAGTTGAGCTACTTTAGGGATGGGTGTGAAAATCTAATGTTTTAGGTTGGTGGGTCCCATACTTTTTGTGCTTTCCATGTGTAGATAAGTGTGAGTTTTTGATTTTTCACATCTACTTATTTTTTGTTTCCTCCGTTGGACTTTGTTCTAGACATTGTAATTAATACGAAACGTCAACATCTTATTAAACGCAACTAAAGAAAGCGATAAATCACCATCACAGTGGAATTGTTAGAAGTGTCATGTATTGATATATAGTTTACATTTTTACTGTGTAACAGGTTTCAGTGCTTTCACAACTCTGGTATGTAGGACGCATATATAGTGAATAAAAACAGTGTTGTTTAAAAACTCATGACATAATACTGTAATTCACTTATATTTATTTACATTGAATCATTTTGATCTCATCGTGATTACCACCCCACGTTAAGTAATACTTGTGAAAGGTTTTCAGCAACTGTATCTGTTTCAAGAATTTCAAATACAAATTCAAATAACAGATCCATTCAGTTATATACTGTTATCAGTGCCATGTTAGTGAATCTGTCTCTCTCTATCTGCAGCATAAGGCCCAACATCTTCCTAGGTGTGAGTGAGGGATCAGCCCAGTATAAGAAGTGGTACTTTGAACTGATGATTGACCAAGTGGACCACTTTGTGACCAGCGAACCTACCCACCTCCGTGTAGGCTGGGCAAGCACTAAAGGCTACGCTCCGTATCCTGGGGGTGGAGAGGGCTGGGGAGGCAATGGTGTGGGTGATGATCTTTACTCCTACGCATTTGATGGCCTCCATCTATGGTCAGGTACATACATGATTGTACATACACACTTATTTGTACATTACTATTTACTTTAACGATGTTGGGGTTGGGTGGTTCAGCAGTCTAATATGCTAGCTGTCCTGGTGGTGCCTATTGGCTGGACTGAGCTGGGCAACATGTACAGGCTAGATTGACTGTGCCTGTGGATGGGGATGCTGGTTAGGGAATAATTCAGTGATGCTGCTACAGCGACCCCTGACAACCCTGCGGTGGACTGCTGTCTTGTTCAGAGCAGACTATGTCTGTGTCCTCTAGAGATAGGTACCAGATGCCCTGCAACGATGACGAGACTATAAATTAATAAGTGAAAGCTCTGACTTTTTGGCTGGTTTTTAACTGAACCATAAGGGTTTTAATCTAAATTGTTTGATTGACCATGATACAGAACATTAAAATCCACTCTTCTGACGTGTTGCAGGACGAATCCCACGAGCCGTAGCCTCCATTAACCAGCACTTGCTGAACTCAGATGACGTAGTGAGCTGCTGCCTGGACCTCGGGGCCCCCAGCATGTCGTTCCGCATTAATGGCCAGCCCGTGCAGGGAATGTTCGAGGACTTTAACACAGACGGCTTCTTCTTTCCTGTCGTCAGTTTCTCTGCAGGAGTTAAGTGAGTCCTTCAGTCGGCACCATGAACTGCTCATTTCTTGCTTTATTGTATTGTATTTTATGCAGTTAACCAGCAGGAATATGAATATCGTTTAGATAATGTTTAATGGAATTTACTATAGTCCTGGGCTAGGGAGAATTGGATTTGCTCCGGAAAAGTTCAGAAAGTGTGTGCAAGGCATAACTGCTGATTTGGAAGTAGAACCCTGTAGAAGGTCTGCATATTTTGGTGTTTCACCTCCTCTTGCAAGTAATTACAAAAAAAGTAGTTTTGCTAAGATTTGTGTCTGGTCATTTTGCTGGCTAGACTAAAGCCCTGTCTGGATGGTATTAAATGTGAATAAGATCCTTTGTGTGTTTGTGTGTGTTTGCGTGTCTTTGTGTGTGTGTTTGCATTTTGGTGTGTGTGATTGTGTCTGTGTGTTGGGGATATAACAGTCTGTTGGCCCTGTAAATTTTGCTCTTTAATAATGCACACTATATACTTTAATTATGCATAACATATACTTCTAGAAATAATGACTGTCCAAATGTATTGAAGCCTAAACTTTGGTGTGTTTCCTTTTTGCAATATGAAATGCACAAATTATTTTTCCCCACTCTGTGATGCCATTCTTCTGACCTGTTTAACACATTGTTTCCATCAAATTGGCTTATTCACATGTTCTACACACACTTTGGATTATAGCCAGCACCTTACAAACTGGTTTTATGCCTCAGTTGTCCAGGTGCATTGAAGAATGAGATCTTTATCCCATCTGACCTCATTTAAAAAGGGCCCTGTTCCCCTTGAGGGGACTTCCTTATGTGTATCTGAGTTTTCTCTGCCAATGTAACCTTACACAGATCATTTGGCAGCTAGATTGTTTTGATTGTTTGATCTTTGTGCCAGTGTCTGTTGTTTAAAGCACTAATTATATTTAAGAACATATGAACTGGTGTTAAGATAAATAGCAATAAGAAATCTATAGTACAATAAATGTATCTGACAGGCTAGCCCACCACCACAGTGACTCGGATTTGAGTCCTGGCAGTGCCTTTGGTCTGAATTGTATACAGACAGGATTATCTGCCTCTGCAACAGTGACTCCACTTGAGCCCAGTGAAGAGTGGCTGTAAGATCTAGGGTACATTTGGGCCTGCACCCATGTGCTAAGAGGGCTTGAATTCGATGTGAAAACACAACCCCAAATCAGATAATATTGTAATGGAATGGAAAACTTTTATTTACATTTATGTTTATTTCTTTACAGGCAGTTTGAATCAAATATATATAATGTTTTGCCTGGTAAGCTTCATTTTAAAATTATTATTTTAGAAATTATTGAAATGTTTAAAAGCAATGTTCCTTAAAGGAAGGTTGAAACGGATTTGCATTCTTAGTAATAATTACAGGAATTACAGGAATTACAGTAATAATGCCATTAAACAATTTATGGAATTGGGAAGAATTTAAGTGTGTTAAATTCATCTATAGCTGATATAACCATGGGGGCAAGTTATTGCTTTGGCAAACCTTTGTCAAGCAATACAAAATGGAGTTACATTCACAAATACAACTTAAAACTTCAATGTGCAAAAAAGAAACCTTAAGTTAACCATGCCCAGATGCAATGGTAAGAAGGTGTAACATGTATTGTGGTCAGTCGAATTAGACTAAACTTTTTTTTTCGGAAGAAATGGACACTGCATGATCCAAAGCAAAGATGAAAAAGACAAAGCAAAGGTAATTTACACTTCTGTGATCAGGGATATCTATACATTTTGTAATAAGACAATGCAAGGCCACATGCAGTACACAGTACAAAGGCGTGAACAAGGTACGGGTACTCTTGACCTGTCCTGTCCCCATTAGACAATGTTTGGGTACTTTTGACACAAAAGGATGTGCTTGCAGGAGAAATGGGACAAAATATCATCTGAAACATTTTATGGCTTGGTATCCACAGTGCCAAAATGTCTTAAGTGTTGGAGTGGCACCATTACACGGTGGTAAATGACACCCCATGCATACTTTTTTTGGAATGTGTTGCAGGCATAAAATGCAGGAATGGATGAATATCAAACTAAATAACCAAACAAAAATATAATATCTCTGCATTTAAATGTAAGGAAAAATGTGTTTTTTTACATTTTTTATTTGCAGTGTAATGGTCATACTGTGCCAACATTTTGTGATTTGGGCTCTCAAAAACGTGTTTTTGCCAGATGCATAAAAATGAGTGGAAAATACACAATTACAATTATCTAAAAGTAATAATGTTTGTAATGTTTGTATGTGTAAAATCACATAGGAGGACAATGTAGAATATTATCAGAG
The DNA here is from genome assembly GCA_034779995.1 of Parotocinclus haroldoi. Classification (NCBI taxonomy): domain Eukaryota; kingdom Metazoa; phylum Chordata; class Actinopteri; order Siluriformes; family Loricariidae; genus Parotocinclus; species Parotocinclus haroldoi. Next base: position 14,216 of record JAUZST010038342.1, on the reverse strand, counting down.
GTGCAGTTTCACTCCGCACTGTATACTATATTTAGTTTAACATTGAACTTGTAGAGTAGTTTGACTTCTTCATTGTGCTTTTTTGCTGAATGAATTTGCCATCCATTCTCCTTCACCGTAAGACACCAGGGAGGTTTTTGGTGATAAGTTATTACTCACTAAGCCTACCTGTATACACCACACTATTTCTGGGAAGTGTACAGGCATATGTCAAAATGTGCATGCTAGATATAAACTGTTGTAAACAATTGAAGCCTTTTTATGCTTTTCTCCAGGGTTCGTTTCCTGCTGGGGGGTCGCCACGGTGACTTTAAGTTCCTGCCCCCTGCGGGGTATGCACCTTGTTATGAAGCTCTGCTCCCCAAAGAAAAGATGCGGGTAGAGCCTGTGAAGGAATATAAGAGAGATTTGGAAGGTGTGAGGGACCTGCTGGGAACCACAGACTTTCTGTCCCAGGCCTCCTTCATCCCAATCCCTGTTAATACCAGCCAGGTAAGACTTAATTTTTCTGTATGGTTTTTATTGTCATAGTGGTTGGACTCTACCCATATATTCACCTAGCATGTGTTTGTATTGCTTTAGCTGAACAGCTCTCATTACCTTTCATTATAAATAATTTCCAAATGTTTTCTGAGCAGTGCAAATCTCCTTATTTGTGGTCCTAATTTCTGCACCTTCAATATGATGTTGTCTGGGTCATATGTCGTTATAGACTTCACAGACATGCATTTGTGGTGTTGAGAACATCTTTATATTTGACAGATTGTTTTGCCCCCACTCCTTGAAAATGTGCGTGACAAGTTAGCTGAGAACATCCATGAACTCTGGGGGATGAACAAGATCGAGCTTGGCTGGACCTATGGCAAGGTACGAAAATGTATACATTTCGTATAAGATATATCACAATTTTATCAGTACATATCAGAATAACAAAATATTATCAATATACTGTATCTTAGAATAACAGTGCTTAAATGGAAAAGAGACATTGTTTCTCTGGTGTGCCGTGTTGCAAAATGAAGTTTTCTGTTTCTCCCAAGCCCCTTCGCCCCATAGTACATCAGCGTACAGCCACAAATAGAATACAAACTAGTCTGCAAATGTTCTGCACCCCTTGGTACCTGGTGGTAGGCCTTGACCACCTTGTGCCATGACACACAGCAGAAATGACTCTGACCTTTCTTGCCATGTATTTAACCTATAAGTATAAACATGGTGTTAATAAAAAATAAAATAAATAAATAGTCACTCAGCAGGGAAAGTTGACTGGGGACATTTGCAGGACCACATTGGAGAAAAAGACGAAAAGGTAGAGTAATTATTTAAAATAACAGATATAAGGATAAAAAAACACTGATTATAGGATAGTGATACCTGAATGATGTAAAATGTAATGTAAAAAATGTAATTCATGAGCATGAGAACATGAACTATAAAGCATCAAAACAATTTGTAAACAATCCTGCTTCCAGGAACTGATGTGTTGGGATAATCTTTCAAATACTGAACTAAATCACTGCGTCTGTCTTCAGTATGAGTCCAACAGAATGAAAATCAGTCAAACGAAAAAAAGATCTAATGAAAAGGAAATGTGATTAGAATGAAAACCTCGTTTTGTCATGGAGATGGGAGTGTTTTCTTCCACAAGTCAGAAACAAACTAATTTCTGCTGCAAGCTGTTATGTAAAGAGCTAATGGTAAGAAAAATCTGATAGCAACCCATAAATCACTCGATAGCATACTCTGATATGGGTAGTGATACCATCTCTGTACAACCAGTGATATTTATCTGGATTTTATTAGCAGGAACACCGTTTCACTCCTCCCTCAAGCACTGCCCAGCTATAAACAGCCATTATTGTAAATGTCACCCTGAATTTAGATTGCCAAGCATACCATATAACTGGTCAGCAGATGGGCATGTAGATTATTTACAGCTAATAGGACCATGAGTGATGAGTGTATCAATGTAATGGGTGTGTACTGGCCACTGCAGCAGCATTAGCTGTGAAGAATGCTGATCACACACACACACACACACACACACACACACACACACACACACACACACACACACACACACACACACACACACACTGCGGTTGAGCTTTGGATCACGTAGGCTGTTGAGAGAATCTTAATGAGCGACTTGTTGTCCAGAGAGTCGGCTGGAGAAATTAATTAAGGGTGATTGTCCTCATTACTTCTGAGGCCCGACCTCACTATTTATGACAAACGTATTTCTGAATTCCAGATGTTTCCTTATTAATCTAGATTAAATCAGTTAGTTTAAAGTCACATTGTCTTAAACAGTGGATCCTTCAAAGAGGACTGGCAGAAGCTAGGCTTTTGTTATCAGCCTGCGTTTTTCATTTACACATCCCTTTGCATTCTCAGTTGTCATTTAAATTATGTAACAGATTTCCTAATAAGTGATTATTTTATTGCTTCCACCAATCTTGTTAATCATCTACCGGAGTCTTCCGCAGTAGTACAAGTACAACTCATTTACAGAACAAAAACAAAGATATTGAGTTTTCCCCTGCCTATCTAACTCATTCCTTAGCACAGCATTTCAGCAAATTGTTTTATGTGCATACGTTTACTCTGGTGGCAGCAGTTAGGTATCAGACTACAGCTGCCACTGTTTGGCCCTTGAGCACACAATTGCTTGGATTATGCATTGTAAGAATATAGACATTGTAGGTTGCTTTGGTTAAGATACCAAATTAAGGCTCTGTTTATTCTGTTTTTTTTAGGTACGAGATGACAACAAAAGACAACATCCTTGCCTGGTTGACTTCTCCAAGTTGCCTGAAACAGAAAAAAATTATAACTTGCAGATGTCAAGTGAAACCTTAAAGTAAGTACAAATAACTATAAAACCACATAAGATGTGCTTGAATGCTAAAATGACAAGACGTAATTATGAAATGATTAGCAGTAGTACCTTGATTATGACACATAAGTATTATTCAATGAACAAGTTCATTTCTGAGCCCTTTCAAAAAGTGTAGAACAACATAATTATTGGACTGTCATGTAAAGTATACTGCTCACAAAAATGAGGGGATATTTCAAAATAAAAATGAAGCAATTAAAAGAGACGATTTTATTTCATTAAATAAGCTTATCAGAAAAGCAGACGAATAGTCAAAGAAAAGTGTTTGATTATGCAAATGAGATGAAAACTCAATTATGGTGAGTAGCAAGTGACATATTCATGGGGTGAACGAACTGACTGTTCCGTAGGGTGTATGGTCACCCAAGACTACCAAAACACACTGTCACTGATGGGGCATCGGTAGGATCAGATTGTCCAGCAGTTTGTACAGAATCCTTTTCATAAACATTTTGAACGACCTCATAATTTTTGTGAGCAGTGTAGTTGTAACAGTTTGTGTATGGGTCATTACAAATACAAAGGTAGTCTCTGTTTTAGTTGTTTATGGATCACTGTAAAATATAGTATGATAGTGCTTGTTTGTGTTTCTTCAAATATTATTATATATGTTATTAAAGAGGGCAAAAGTTGAATCACAGTGCAGTGGAAAACATGACTTGGTTAGAGGAATCCAGATTTCTTTTTGCATAACACTGATGGAGGGTCAGAATTTGTTGCAAGCAGAATGAATAGATTAATATTTCCTGTCGGGTGTTAACAGTTCACTCTGAGTGAACAGCTACTGAGTAATGGTGTTTCTTGGTACACCCCGGGTCTTCTGATAGCTGCGGATGAACATTTGGACAATAGAACTTACTCAAGCAGTCTAGTCAACCAAGTTAATCCCTTCATGGCAGCTTTTTTTTTTACAATTTGTCAGAAGAGCTCTTTCACCAGGACAATTCATATTGCCAAAAAGGCTGCAGGAACAACATGACAGCAAGTTTCCCTTTCTTCACTGACCTTCACAGTCCCCAGATCTAAATCATATGGAACATCTCTGAGATGAGATAAAGCATGCTTGATTTTTTGTAGTAAGAAGAAGTAAGAATTCCTGCTGAATTCCATTTAGTGGAATTGTAACGCAATGAATTTCTGCATTTCTGGAAAGTTTATGACCATTCAGTGTAGGTACTTGTATTTAAAAGCATTTGTGGTTCATCTCTGCATTTTGTTGCGTAATGAAGGACCTTACTGGCTTTGGGATGCCATGTTGTACAAGTCAAAATGAATGCTGAAGATGATCTGAAGAAAGTCAAGCTCCCCAAAGAGTAAGTCCATACTGCTTCACTGTTGTGTTACCAGTATAAATACAAAATGCTATTAATATATGATATGTGTCTATGTGAGAGTATTCAGTATAATAGACACACATATATGAACAGACTTTATATATATTAGGAAAACAAAGACTGCCAGCTGGTTGTAGAGCATTAATAAAGCTCAATTAAATAGATGCTCTAAAGTTATTATGAGTGCCTCTGTTTCACTGTCTCCATTGTTACTGCCCTGTGCCCAGTAAAGCCTACGAGTTTGCATTTGTGGGATGCTATTCTTGCAGTTCACAGTGCTTTTCATTCACAGGCATTCACATTTCATTCCCATCTAGTTTAAATACCTCATTGTGCTAGCTCTATGGCTGCTCTTCAGACTTAACCCATTTAAGTCCAGTCTTGTTCAGTTTTATATCTTAAATCACACTTTTCCAGAAATACTGTGCGGTATTTATCAGCTAAATAAGAACGCATGCTCAAATCTTGAAAATAGTAGCAGTCTATATTTGTGAGTCCAAAACAGCTTAATTGGCTCCTCTTCCCTAATGGCTTTGATGTCTTACCTATCCCACCACTGCAGTGGTTAAAGCTTAATACTTGGATATGCCTAAGAAGGCACATTATTGGCACATATACTTGTTGCTGAGTGAGGGATGGTTCACCGCAACAGTAGCTTTTAAGGAGATGGCAGGATGGGTGAGGGATGGATATGAGGACTGGAATGTGTTCCTCCATGCCCATCTGAAAATAAATGGTTGGTGGCTGCAAGTGCATTAATGAAGGCATGTGCTAACCTGCAGGCATCCACAGTCAGCATGAGTCATGCATGCATTGTGAGGCTAGAGAGTTAAATCTAATCTTCACAGGCTTCACATGTTTTAAAAAAGACTTTTTTGCCTCTCACTCCTGAGGACTGTAAGCTTGGTGTAATGGGGAAGAATCAGTGAGTGGGGGTAACTGGAAACAACCAGTACTCATAAGGAAAATTATAACTTAAAATAACACGCTAAGCAATTAAAGGCCTCTCATATTGACCAATGTTAATTAAATGGTGCATTCTGGTAAAAAAAATTTAATCTGTGAAACATGGTGGTGGTGCTGGTATCATCTAGTGTATACCAAGACTGGTAGTTAGATATGCTAGGAACGAACCAGCACATGGGATGGAGGTAAATGGCAACAACAAACATCCAGAAGAAAAATGACTATTTGTATCATATCGTCTATGTATTGTATGGGGGTTATAACCATGCTCGACATGGGAAATTAGCAGTTGACCCTGTGTGGAACCTGACCTGGCTGGGATTTAAAATCAAGTCGTAATGGTAGTGCCTCTAGCATTTACATTTACGGCATTTAGCAGACACACTTATCTAGAGGAATTCTCATACAGCCGGTTAGCAGAGATGGGATTGGAATCCTGGACCATCATTTCCAGAGTCCAATACCTTAACCGCTAGGCTACCACAGTCCACAAATATTACAGCTTGTCAGAAGTGGGTTTCAAACTCCTCCAGAGGAGACTGTGACCTGACTGCTCGGCCATCTTGACGACTAGCAAATTGCCCTTGCACCACACAAGCTTTTTTTATTGTAACGTTCATTTGGCTACTAGTTTTGTTGTTATATATTGTTTGTCAGTATTTAAGTAGAAAGTACTTAGAGCATTATGATGGATAACTAACAGTACAATGGCTTTGCAACGTTTGCTGACTTGCAGGCTTGTCTCTTTTATAATGAATATAATTTTACATTCCACTGCTTTTTTTGTCTCATAGCTATGTAATGGCAAATGGTTATAAGCCGTCACCGCTGGAACTTTCTGATGTAAAGCTAACACCTGGTCAGGAGGTTCTGGTTGATAAACTTGCTGAAAATGCTCATAATGTTTGGGCCAAAGATCGCATTAAGCAAGGGTGGACCTACGGTATTCAGCAGGTATACCTGTCACATACTATTGATCAAATACTTAATAAATAGTTATTATGAAAATAGTAAAAAACATATTTGAGGTATTTGTTTTCTGAAGGATTTGAAGAGCAGACGCAATCCTCGACTGGTGCCATATACTTTGTTAGACGAACGCACAAAGAAGTCAAATAGAGACAGCCTTCGGGAGGCAATCAGAACACTGATTGGATATGGATACAACATTGAGCCCCCTGACCAAGAAGGTAAGGATAACCTATTCTTAAATGTAGTGTATATATACAAGGTGACTTTTGTATAACTGTTGTTATGACTGTCTTACTGATATAGTCATATGTCATTTGACCATAGAAAGATGCTCTTGGATAAAGAACTAGTAGGAAATGTAACTCACATTACACATTATGTAACCTCACAGCAGGTCCTAGGTTTGATCCCAGGTGGAGCAATGGGGAGTCTGCATGGCCTCCCCATGTTTGCATGGTTTTACTCCAGGTGCTCTGATTTCCTCCCACAGACCAAAGACGTGACATGAATTGATTATGCTAAACTGTGCTGACCAGTTGCAACTGACAAATATTGGCACCCCAATAATGCTGGCAATAAGGATTTCTTCCTTGTCAGTTATGGACATTTGCATCACAAACTATATAAGTATATGTACAAGAAATATGTATTATATTATATATGTATTATATATTATATGTATAAGAAATATGCCTGATTAATTAAACCAAAAATTCCAAATTAGAGATCCAATGGCGATGAAACACATTTGGCATAAGATGGAACATGTGTTTCTTAATTATTCTTATAAATCTTATTTCAATTAAGTGCCAAAATTTACTTGTGATGTGATTTCACAGCTGTCCATGTGGTGGAGAAGCAAAGTGTTGAAAGCATTCGTTTCTTTCGTGTGGAGAAGACCTATGCAGTGAAATCAGGGAAGTGGTACTTTGAGTTTGAAGCTGCGACTGGTGGAGAAATGTGCGTGGGCTGGGCACGGCCAAATTGTAGACCCGATATTGAGTTAGGCATGGATGACCAGGCCTACATCTTTGATGGCTATCGAGTAAGTGTTCCATCATGTAGGCTTTTGATTGATTTGCCTGCATGATGATTCTTGGCATCCTCAAACATGGATTTTGAAAATAATTTAGTAATATTAAAATTTTAAGATGAAGAAGGTTGAAGTGTCTCAATGTCTTTCTAATGTGAGGGGTGCTTTGCAGGGTCGACGGGTTCACATGGGCAGTCACTTTTTCGGAAGAACATGGAACAAGGGTGATGTGGTTGGATGCATGATAAACATGGAGGATAAATCCATGATCTTCACCCTCAATGGAGAGATCCTCATTACAAACAAAGGCTCTGAGCTCTGCTTCACAGACTTTGAGACTGAAGATGGTGAGCTTATTCTAATTTCTTAATTTCATGTAAAGTACATTAAAATGAAAAAAATTAAAAAAAAACTTTTGCATAGCCAAAGCTGCTTTTGTTCTAGTAGTTCTTCCCTGACAGAGTAATATTGCTTTCAAGGGTCCTACCAATCTTTTTTAAGTACTGGCTTTTTTTAACAGTGGCTTTTTTAACAGTTTTTGCTTGAGGGAAAATCATTAATAATAATAATTTTAAAATGATTAATTATGATTAAAAATGTCACCATTTTTGTAAGAAGATGACTGATTCATTGTTTCTGTGTTGAAATTATTTTTTTTATTATTTTTCTTTAAATTTAATGTTTTCTTACCTCTCCTGACTAACCTGCCATTTTTCCAGGCTTCATTCCTGCCTGCTCCTTGGGCCTGTCCCAGATTGGCCGAATGAACCTGGGCAAGGATGCTAGCACCTTTAAGTACTACACCATGTGTGGCCTGCAGGAGGGCTTTGAGCCTTTTGCTGTCAACATGAAACGAGAAGTGACCATGTGGTTCAGCAAACGTCTTCCCACCTTTGTCAATGTTCCAACCAACCATGAGCACATAGAGGTACAGTGTGAGTAAGAAAAATACGTTTATCTTATGGAGGCTTAGTGTTTCTAATCAATTCATGATGGAACTTTGTTGCTAGGTGATCAGAATTGATGGGACTGTGGATACACCACCATGTCTAAAGGTCGCCCATAAAACCTATGGGACACAGGCTAGCAACAATGACATTATCTATGCCCGCTTGAGCATGCCTGTAGAGTTTTATCCTGGTCCCAGGAAAATTACGACCATCAATGAGGTAATCAGCGGTGATCAAAAAGCTAAGAGAGATGATGGAGGAAAGATTGACTACGGCAACATCACTAAGGTATGTATTAGCTCTCAAATTGTTAGCATTAAGTCTTAATCTCCGCCCTCTAAAGATTTTATATAATATATGAACATGAAGATCACAATAATATATACATATTCTTTACTGCTCTTGTTTATCTTTCATTCAAAATATTAAATGAACACATACACAACATTTTATTTGTAGTACAGTGTTTGAAAAATAGTTTTCGTATCTATAATAAATGGTTTAATTGATGTATACATAAACAGGCCACTTTATTAGTTACAACTTGTCCACGAACAACCCTAGAAACCCTACTTAAGTAATGGGGCACCAGGTGTTCGTAATCAGGTCGCGAATTGAACACAGGATATAAACCACCTCGCCGTTGGTTCTGTAACATCGAGAATGATGGAACGCTCCGGGGCGTAAGGTAGGAACCCTAACAAAATGACTTTTAGCATGTCATGGTTTTTGCTGTTAGACAGAAGTTAGATAGTTAGACAGTTAGGTTTTTAGAAACTAAAGGTTAAGAGACAATGGTCCAAAAAAGAAAATATCCAGTGAGGTGCAGTTCCCTTGGTGAAAATGCCTTGATATTAGAGGTTATAGGAGAATGGCCAGGCTGATAAAAAGGCAACAGTAACTCAGCTGTAACTCACTCGTTACAATGGAGATATGCAGAAAAGCTACTCTACAGAGTAGGACAATAAAAGATTGGAAAAACGTTGCCTGGTCTGACGAGTTTTGATTTCTGTAGATATCCAGATGGCAGGGTCAGAATTTGGTGTAAATAATATGCCTCATAAAGTGGCCAGTGAGTGTATATTACTAAAATATTTAAAGCTTTACCAATGTTGCATGCCTAAGCATGCTGCCATGTTTGTGTTTCAGTATTTCTACTCTGTGAGAGTGTTTGCTGGTCAGGATCCTGCCTCCGTATGGGTAGGCTGGGTAACACCAGACTATCACTACTACAGCAAGCACTTCAACCTGAGCAAAGTCCGCACAGTGACTGTAACTCTGGGAGATGAACGCGGCCGTGTTCACGAGAGGTCAGTTAAATAGTCACGTAGCCTTAAAGAACAGTAGGTCATGGGTATAATCATGTCTGAATAGCTGTGGTGACAAAAATATGTGTGTCTTTTACAGTGTTACAGTGCAGCTAAAAGAAAAGTGTTATTTGAAAGAACACTTCTTTCGTTCTGCCCCAAATTTAGTCAGTCAGCCAAAAGGGTTTGGTGTGACATTTACTAATTTAGCATAGAAGCTAACGGGATAACATAGCTAGTCGTAGAATTAAAAACCTTAAGGCTTTCCTATATCCTATTTCCTATATCCAATAACTTAAATTGAAGCTGACAATGCAGATACTGTAATATAGTTCTAAAAATCCCGGAAAGTTGTATCAATTCATCTGGACACAAAGCTGAGGTGATCTTACAATGCTGTGATTGCAGCAATTCCCCACTCCTATGTGAAGAACACTCAAGACCTTTGTAGTTAAAGGCCATGGCATTTTGCATATTAAACATATATATTTTTGATCATGATTGCATAGTTATGCAGTGGTGCTGGTATCGGTCATTATGCAAATTTGCTGTATATATGCTTGGGGAAGTTTTTTTTTCTACCAATTGGGACTTATACAAGTTTCTGGCATTTTTTAAACTATATTATTGAGCATGCATTAAGTCATTTCTAACAATGTCCTACTTTAATGTGAGTATGTAATCCTAAAATAGTCCGATGCTAATTAATATGATGCAAATATTCATGTACTGTGCTTATATATGCATGTATTGCTGTGGTATTGTGGTGCAGAAGTTTTAAAAGTAAAGTATTGTCACCACAATTGTCCCCACACTGTACCAGTGACCTTGGTTCGAGTCTTATCCTGGCCGCCGCATGTGTGGAGTTTGCATTCTCACATATCTACATGCGTTTTCTTTGGGTACCCTGGTTTTCTCCCACATTCCAGACATGTGTTATGTTATGCCTTGCAATGGACTGGCACCATGTCTGGGGACGGTTCCTTCCTTGCACCCTGTGAGATTGATGCAGATTAAGCAAGTATAGAAAGTGAGTGAAAGTGATATGTATTTGATGCATTCTGTGTTTTGTTGTTTAACCAGTGTCAGAAGGAGTAATTGCTACATGGTGTGTGCTGGAGACATTTCCAGTAGTTTGTCTGGACGCAGTAATACAGACCTGACTATTGGCTGTCATATTGATCTGAACTCTGGCCTTGTATCTTTCACGGCTAATAACAAGGAGCTGCCTGTTGCATATCAGGTATGAGCTCTTTTGATGCACAATTTAAATAATAAATATGAAGCAATAGTGAATCCGGAGGAGCAAATATTTGTTAAGCTTTATTTACAGGAGCCCTTGGTTTACATTAACCAGGTACCTACTTTTTACTATAACTACTAAGTACATTTGCAAATAGTGCTTTTATGTAGTATGTATGTAAAAATATGACAGTCATAAACCAGTGAATAATGGCAAAGTACAAAAACTAGTCACAATTTAAATGGTTATTTTGGATAGGAATTAACCTGTGGCTTTGAGTCCAAGAGAGCATAACCTGTCGTGTATTAATTGGTCATTAACCAAATCAAGGAGTCTAGCTAACAAGCACACACAGCGCTGTCTGTTAAGCATGTTGATTAGCTGAAATAAGAAATGGGTGGTCACTGGCTTCAAGTGGTTATTGGAGTTGAAGGAAAATAAGTGAACAGGATAATGAGATAAACTGTATGTAAAGCTGTCATCTTTATGAGCTGGCACTCTGCTTCCAATCTTGTTTAAATCTTAAATAAATAACCACAGATTAAAAAACCCACATTATTGATTCTTCCTAATCAATCTCATAAGCCTAGAAGACATCATTGTTAAGGTCAGACACCTTTAAGGGTTAGTGCAAGGTTGCATAATGCATAATAACATCTGGTGATTCAGTTTTCAGATTCAGGGGTGCAAATTCAAGGGTGATACTCGAGGCAATGCTCTGTTCTAAAGCAAGATAATGAGCCTCTTTGTTGTGAAGATCAAGTCATTTTTTATCAAACAAAACTGTGGGATTGCCGTTGAGGTGCAGCACTATTGACCGGAAGGTCCAAGTCTTTGTCGTATTACTGTTTAGTAGCTGGTATATTATATTTGTTATCCCTTAATATTAGTTATAGAGTGCCTATGCTAAAAAGCTTTACATTTAATTGTTTAGCAGACACTCTTATCTGGAGCGTCTTGCAATCAAACAGTCTAACAATGTGCAATACAAGTAATGGTGGGTTAATTTCTTTACTTAAATCCCAATCTTTAGCATCTTGACAATGCTGGGTTTGCATCATCTGGTTTAACAGCCTAGTGTCTTCTCCACTTCAGCACTGAGTTCAAACATGGGCCAAGTTTGTGGCAAGAACCACATAGATACCAGCTATAATAATTTATTTATTGTTGTACCATACAACCAAGTACTGCTATACACTCACTGAGAATTTTTAAGGAACACTATACTAACACTGAATAGAGCCACTCACAGTTTCCTTGTGGCATGTATTCGACAAGATGGTGAAAACATTGTGACATTTTTGTGTCACAGAAATCCTGCAATTTTTCCATATGCAATTTCAGACTCTCCCCTTCAGTCACGAACGGTGTCGGAGGCAAATGCGACGTGCGGGACAACCAGGTTTATTGAAACTAAATAAACGGAACTTAAAGCAGAACTAAGGATAACGAAACAACAGGCGGGTAGGATCAAGGACTGGAAACAACAATGGAAGATCCTACCTCACCTGTGTCAAAACAAAACCAAGTCATAACATGTAACAACAGATTCAGATCTGTTGACTGGAGATCTCATTGTCATGTTCATGGAAACCATTGGAAATGACTTTATCCTTGTGACATTCTGCATTATGCTGGATTTTGCCATGTGGCCATGAAGGGATGCACATTGTCAGCAATAATAGGCTGTGGTATTAAAGCAATGATTTGTCGATATTAACAAGCTCAAAGGCATTTCCCACATCCTCATATCAGCCTGGACTGTTGATATTGGGCAGTTTTGGTTTATGAATTTGTGCCGTTGGCGCCAGTTGTGACCCTACAATTAAAAGTCGAGATTCAACAAACCAAACAGTGATTTTATTTTTAAATGAAATATCCAATAAGTTTTGTGAGCAGTATATTTCAATCTATATTCTGCTTGTTCTTTATTTTAGTTTTAGTGGCCACTGCAGTTTGTGTATTTATAATTATAGACTGTAGCTCATGTGTTTCTCTACATACATTGTTAGACTCCTTTACCCTGTTGTTTAATGTTAATCCCGCGGATCAGGCACTATTTGAGTGGTGGATCTGTAGCTCATCCGTTGTTTTAGAGTTTGTTATTGATCCCCCTAATCTTTCATCAGCGCTCACATGATGCTGCCTACAAGATACGGGTGGCTGGACATTTTTTGGCTGGTTGGCTATTTTCAGTCCAGCAGTGAAACTGAAGTGTTTTAAAAATCCGGCAGCACTGCTATGTCTAAGCCACTTGTATCAGTACAGTGCACACTAACACACCACCACCGTGTCAGTGTCACTGCTGTCCTAAGAACGATCCATCACCTAAACAGTACCTGATCTGTGCTGGTTCTGTGGTGGTATTGCCCATTAGAGAACTGAGTAAACGAGACTAACACAGTCTGTAATTGTGGAACCACAAAGTGCAGTGAGCACTAAAATATAAAGAAGGAACAGAATATAAACTGAAAAATGTAGAATACCTAAGACCTTTGCACAGTGCTGTATAATTGAGTTGGTTTTCACATGTTTCTAATTAAATGCTGTATGAGTGTATACATGTAGTAGTTTTTATCAACATGCAAGCCATGTGACACTCAGGTATTTGTGTGAATACATTAGGTTCTTATCTTAGTGTAAAAAGTACAGTTCTATGTTGTCTCTAGTCACTTTACTAAGGCTATAATTCCAGCTCCTGAACCAGTGCCAGGTTCAGATGGGCACTTACAGACAGTGTAATGTCTAATACATTTACTTTAATACTTACAAGTGTTTAAATCAATGCCTCCTTAAAGGAGAATAGCTCACTGTAGCGGACAGTTTAGAAGAAAGTCTGATGTTCTCTTTTTTTGTATCAGGTGGAGCCCAACACAAAACTGTTTCCTGCTGTGTTTGTTCAGCCCACATGCTCTAACCTGTTCCAGTTTGAATTTCCAAAGATCCCGGTTAGTGTGACCTTCTTCATCAGGCTTCAAGTCATTGAGCTGTGTTGCACCAACCATTAACGATCATTATTATCGACTTGTGCATTCAACCCAGGATGCCATGCCTTTGTCATCAGCCATTTTCAAAAGCCTTCATAGGAACCCAGAGCCTCAGTGTCCTCCACGGCTGGATGTGCAGACCATTGCAGCTGTTCTTTGGAGCAGGATGCCCAACACGTTCCTATCTGTGGAGATGGCAAGGGTCAGCGAGAGGCATGGCTGGGTGGTACAATGTCTGGAGCCCCTGCAGATGATGGCGGTGCACATTCCTGAGGAAAACAGGCATGCACATTTTGTTACATATGTATGCACAGATTCCCTTTTCCCAGCTTCTCTTTTTCTTTCAACTGTTTCCATTCACATCCCTTTCAAACTGTTTCTATCTTTTGAGTGTCTTCCCCGCTCTCTCACAATATAAACTCTCTCTCTCCCTCTCTCTCTCTCTCTCACTCACGCACGCACACACACACACACACACACACACACACACACACACACACACACACACACACACACACACAC
>JAUZST010038331.1:0-27383 GCA_034779995.1 Parotocinclus haroldoi | reverse complement strand
TATATATATATACACACATATACACACACACAACTCATATTCCATTTGAATATGAGCTCAAACACTTTCTCACCTGCTTTGTTCTTCAGTACAACAATGCCCTGTTTGTTAACACTGAACACGTTGTGGACAATGTGTTTTGAACTCAAGAGCTTGGCATCAAGAACCTCATCCAGAGACTGGAGTCCTAACACTCTCTGTAAACTAATAAACTGCAGTGTTAATATCTTAAAAATAACAACACAAAAAACATCACAGTACACAAGTCTTAAAACATCTGCTCTCTGTAATGACAGCACCTACACTGTTAGGTTAGGAGTCAATTAGTGTACTGAGATTCCTATATTCCAATATTACTCAGTTCTTCCACTAGCTGGACAAATTGTAGCTACCCACCCGTTCCAGGCATATATTAAGTGTTCGACCTGCTGTTCTAAATAATGATATTAGCTAATATTCATATCACAATATTTTCCACTATCCATACGATATCCATCAGGTGTGTGCCATATCGCATTGTTCGCGATAATACCGGCCTATTTTTTTAACGAGCTAAAGCATCCATATTGTGATATTCTGACGTCCTTACGTAATGACGTAATGCATTTACATAGAGTATAGCTTACATCCATTACGTAACTCATAGGCAGAGCAATGTAAACTATGCAAATGGTCTGTAATAACAAAAGGGGGAAAGCATTTAATCTGTTTCACCACCTCAAGCAGAAGCACGCAGCTGAGTACGAGGTAAGTCAAAAAAGCAGAGAGGTGAAGTATTTCACAGTATAAAAATATTTTTATAAAATGTAAAATATATTGTTGCAATTGAATACTGTTGAAATATATCATCATCGCAAAAGTACCCTATAATATTGTGAGTTTATATTAAGGCCCTAATCGCCAACCCCTAATATCAATATAATATGAGGATATATATATTTTTTTAAAAAAAATCAAGCAGACTGGATGTTATTTATTATTAATACATTTTAAATAGCATTTAAAAGTAGTCCTAATAATGTGGAGCATAAACGCTATATTTCAATCGAAGCTTTACTTTAATTATATACTGCTCACAAATTATGGGATATTTCATTTTGAAACAACTAATTTTTCTGAGCAGTATATAAAGGTGATATTTTAATAACACTTGAAATATTTGAGGACATAAGTAAGGGATCAAAAAAAAAAAGTTTCAAAATGACAACACAATTTTCAGATTTGTACAAAATTCAGAGCCATAAATTCAAGTCTATTTGATATAAAAACTCACAAATACTAACTAAGGGCAGAGGTGAAACGTCGAGGCTCCCCAGGAACGTAAACCTATTCCAAGGACCTCCCACAGACGACTCATTTTATAATCTATTTTGTTTTATAATTTTTAATACAATATAAAATCAATATTATTGATATTATATATTTAAATTGTTACTTACCTAATTTTGCTATAATTTAATATACTTTGAAATATTTATTTAATTAACATCTAGGCCACCCATGGAGGATGGGTCCCCTGCTAAGTCTTGATCCTCCCAAGGTTTCTCCCTTCTACTTTCAGGGAGTTTTTCCTTACCACTTTGGCCCTAGGTTTGGTCAATTTGGGATTGGCCTTTTAAGATAATATAATATTGTAAAGCTGCTTTGAGACAATGCTCCATTGTAAAAAGTGAAATATAAATAAATTTGAATTTAATTCTCACAGAAATTGAATGATTTTATTCACTCAGATTTAAATGGGACAGATTTGGATTTGAAAATTCAACACAAAAAGTATAATCAAACTACAGGTTTATAAATAAAACGCTTTATAATAAGAAAGTACATTTTTAGCTTAAATAAGTATTTATTCAAGTTCAGCAATTTTTTTGTCTCATTATTTTAACTGGTTGAAAATAAAATAAAAGCATAAATGATATCAGATTATATATATTATTATATTATAATATTATTATTATTGTATTATAATATATATTAGTCAAACCCCTCAGTCTCGTAGCTGCTGTACCCATAAGATGTGCTGAAACTGCATTTGCCTTTATGGCTACAAGGATTCATGTTATAGTCACTTGTTTCCTGTCTTTATGTTTCATTTCCTTCATAACGTATACAGTAGAACTATCCTGCTGCACAAACTGTACCCGAGAGGCTAGCAGACACCTGACAAATAAAAGTTTGTCGTCACCAACAAGAACTACAAACTACTACACACAGGGTTGAAAAGAAAAAACGTGTGCAGCTACTGGCAAATGTCACTTGGAATTGTGATCACATTCGTTATAGTGGCTCCCATCATAACACTTTCGTTAATTTGATGATGCAGGTACTGGACAGGACTAACACTACTTATTAGATGTCCAACATTTTCCCCCTCCCCCATGAGGCTCAAAATAATGTCGCCATAGGCTTGCTCAGACTGGGATTGGCCTTTTTTTAGATAATATAATATTGTAAAGCTGCTTTGAGACAATGCTCCATTGTAAAAAGCGCTGTATAAATACATTTTGATTGTTTGAATGAAAATATGTTACTTACTGAGTCAAAGTCATTGATTTCCATATCTGGTCCACATGCTTTGCTGTGATCTCCCTTTTCCGAATTAGCTTGCATTCAGGCAGTTCCCCTATAGCAATACTGTGCCTTTTGTTCCATGTCTCTGAATCCTATAATAGAGACATAAATAAAAAATAAAACAGAATAAAGGTCTAGTAAAGGAACGTACATTCTTATCACACTGAAAATTATGCCATGTATAACTGATTCCAGATCCCTCACCAAAACAAGGGGCTTCATGGGTATCTTTTTAGGCACTTCTGGTTCTTCGTAGTCATCCCATTGAGGAATCCGGGGATTAAAACTTCTCTGTGTGAACGGCACACGCTGAGGGACGGGTTTGAGAGGTGACTGTGGAGGAAATCTGATGCAAAAAAAAAAAGTACAAGTTATACATGAGCAGCATTCGCTAACCTATCACTGTTGCAACCTGGGTCCTGGCAGTGCCTAACAACCAGATCAGGCATCACACAGGCACATAACTGGTCATGTCTGTGAAGGAAGAAAGATAGCAATACGCCTCCAAGCCCTGAAGATGGACTGTACTTTTGCCAGTGTCCCCATGTGACTCCAAGAGGACAAGCTAAAAAAAACAGTAAATATGTGAATGTAATTCATCTTAATTACTTAGAAGTAGGACTTATAAAACTTCAAATCAGAAAATGTTTGGATAGTTTTGAAAAGGCAATTACAAACATGGTGCATTTTACATTTACGGTGACTTTTAAATAACTGTTGACAGCATAAGCCCACTCTTGCGTGTCAGGTCTGCAACACATTTTTTTTTTCAATTTAGGGCTAGAAATGAGAAAACTAATTAAATGATGATGTGGTGTCAAGAGGTGATTATAGTCATGATTTGATTTAAAATCAAATCAAGCACTTCTTGAGTGTTTGAACAGATGATCTCTTTTTTCAAATGTGTGAGAAAATTATTGGAATGTTTAAAAACAATGCTCCTCAAAAGAAAGATTGGAAAGGATTTGCATATTTTCCCTTTACATTGTATATCATTACTTGATTCACTGAATCTGGAGGAGTTTAAGTTCATAAAGACCAAGCTGAACACTCGCTATCCCTCAGGCAGCACTGCAATCAAAAAACGTCATTTAACAACATCTGATAGAACCACATGAGCAAGGGATTACTTTATGAAACCTTTATCAAGGACTACAATACACAGTTACATTCAACAATACTACTTAAAACTTTACTGTGCAAAACAGAACCTTATGTTAACCATGTCCAGAAGTGCCATCATTTTCTCTGGGTTCAGAGGAATCTGGAATGGACCATCACAGTGAAAACCTGAATTGTGAATTTGCAAATTAGTATTCCAGTTCTGTGGAGATCCTTTGAAACGGAAAATTTAATGATCCTGTACTCTTGCCCACCCTCAAACATATAACTCCTGAAACAATTCATCACTTGGTATTAGCTTTATTAATTTGGAACTTTACTGTTCCAATTCTTTGGAATGCGTTGCAGGCCTGAAATGCAGAGATGGTTGTTTATTCACAAACGAAATGATGTCGACAAGACAAAACGAATGACTAACAAAGTTTTATTCAACGTTAAATCAAGAAAACGCAATACTACCTATACAAGCGTCCATTGTCGTCAAAGTCCTCTTTACCGTAGCGTCCTTTAACATCTTCAATGACGTGGTTCTTAAGGAACTTCCTCAGCAGCTGGAGAGACTGATAGCGTGTCACCTCAGGCCCAAAGTTCTGATTACGTTTGAGCAGTTCATGGAGGTAATCAACGGCTTCGGATCCAGTGAAACTGTTATCATAACACCGAAAATGTGCCCAGTGTTTCTTCCGTGGCATTGCTCCACGAAAAAGCTTGATTGTTTCATTCCACTGAAACAAAAACAAGTAAGGCACTAAGCATTTTTCTGAATCATTTAATGGCAGATGCACTACATTGGCAAAAGTTTGTGGACATCCAAAAGGTGAGTATTAGTATGGAGATACTGCGGTTTGGACAATGAGTCTCACTCAGTTTAACATTGACTACTTCAACTATAAGGTCCGATGAAATTACAGTCAGAGCCCAGTGCAAGCAAGTCAGGGTCTACATCAACATTGGTAAACCATTTCTTTAGAAATTTGTTTGAGGTGGATCGAAAAAAAATTATTTGATAAGGACTAAACATTAAAACCAAGTTCCCCTTGAGCACCAAGGCTCTTGCCCACTGAGCCATAGGTTCCACAACATCTATGAAGGTGTCCTGTCATATATGATACATGACGTTACTAGCAAATACTTTAAGTCCTGCATGTTGTGAGTTTGGGCTGGCAACGATTAACAGACCACCACATCCCACAGAATCTCTGTCATCTTGAGATCTGGAGAATTTTGCCACGTCAGCACTTACGGAACCTTTTGTGTAGCAAGTGTATAAACAGACTGAGATATTACTATGTACACACAGTAATTATACCACATTAAAACATTGGCTAATCTAACATCTAATCTAACGGTGGCATAAGATCAGTAGTTCCCATAGTTGGAGACACACCCCCTTTTTCTTGGGGTGCAGCAAGGCTGGTGCACAGTAAAAACATTTTTATAAATAATGCATTTCACTTGTACTGGACATGTCATTTGTCACTATTTTGTCATAATGTAGTCGTGTTGGGATAGGGAAGCTTAAACGATCTCATCTCATCATGTGTGTATGGTGTTTGTGTGTGCTTGCTGAATAATATATATCTATATCTACATCTATATCTATATATATATATATATATAAACTTCTCTTAAAATTCTCCCCAGGTTTATAGATATAAATATTTATAATTAATATGTTGGCCTTAGCTGTTTGATTGGGTTTTATACATATATTTACACACACACACACTTACACACACACTGAATCCATATTTATAGAAAAATATAGAAAATTCAATCATGTAAAATATATAAAAGCGATCCACAAAACTTATGAATTTCCTCGAGCGCCACTGTAGCTATACCCAGGCCAAACTGTTATGTTTCCTTAGATAATTCTGATAATATGATTAAAATGTGGTAATGTTTACATTACGGGGTTTGTACGGAACACTGTTTCTCTGCACATTAAACCGAGTACGGCAGGAGATGCCAGGTTTTGTTACAACTAGAAGATACGTAAAACAACGATTATTTAAACTGTAAGTAAAATCCGCTCTGTTTGCGTTTAGTGGATCAACGTCGCTGTTTAGCGTCACAGTGACGTGCAAGTGTAAAAACCGTGCGGAATCGATTACGCCGTAACCGCACGCTAGTGTTCCATTCAGTAGGATTAACGTTAAATACGTTACCAAATTCATTTGGGTTTCCTAAGGTTTGTCCTAATTTGGTTTAACGCAACAGAAACCGTCATGTACACACGGCCTGGACTACCTAAAAAAAACATAACCTCCGTTTTTATAGAAGTACTTCATAACGACAAAAAAGTTAAGATACAAGTAGTTTGTGACCAGTCAGTATGAGTTTAAGCTTTTGTATATATATATATATACACACACACACACAGTACTATCACTAACGAGATCAAAGCATGCACTTACCAACTTTGTTGCCCTGTACGGACCTGGACCGATCATACTTCCGTCCATGTTTAATCCCGGAGCGTTGAACACGTATAATTAGTTAAATATTTTACTCTTTAAAGTTCGAATCGGTGTCTTACTGTGCCATTTCTCAAAACTGTCGCAGCTTTTTTTTTCACTACTTGTCCATTCAAGCCACTCTTCGTTTTGAAAGTGGAGCCATTCTTTTCGACAACGTGATTGGCTACGACATTGGTCACGTGACAGACCAGAAGCGTCATATATGGGCACGAGCCTATATGAACGGTCACTGCGTTTAGAAGACGCCATTATTACAGCGACTAATACAATTAAAGGGGAAAAAGGTACAACGCAAGACAGCGAGGGGTATGGAACTTTCAAGCTTTGCCACAGCTGGGTATTAAACCCTCAACCTTCGGGGAAACCGTCAAGATTAACCATTGTTCTATGAACAAAGGAAATAAGCAAAGTATGGTCTTAAATAATTTATTTTCTTCAGTAAAAAGTTACACAATTTCCTTTCAAAACAAACAAAAAAGCATAAATAGATCCTCATGGAAAAAAAAAAAAAAAATACAAGACTACACAAGGGCTAGGGAAAATAACCAGAGACGACGCAAATCATTGGCATGCTTGGTTCTTTCAAGAACTCAAATGCCTCAGTCAGCCATACATCCTTTTTTTCAATAGAAATACAAAGAAATGACACTAAAAATCACAAACCTGTTACAAAGATAAGTCACTTTTTCCAACACTCAACCTTGGACTAGAGCATAATTAGGTAATCAGCCATGTGCGTCACCAAGAAAGGACTTCAGGTTTGGTCAGGGAATTTAAAAACCGTCACTGTTCTTTCAAAGACTAATAGCATTAAAACATCAAGCACCTTTGCTCTCATGGCCCATGGTTTCAGCATTCAGATTCAGTATTTGGTTCATATTTCACAGCTGTGACTTAAAACATGCACAATGGGAAATCAAAACACTGTACCCCATAACATTTCAGAGCCCAAGTGAAGACCATACAAACAAGGTTCGTTTCCAGTGAAAAACCGCATTGTGCAAGTTTGGCAGTTTTCATCTAGTGATAGGGTGGCATTCCACAAAGTTTTAACATAAAACATGGAGGTGAAACTTCTGAAATGGTTAAAGGATTAAAGTGAACTTAAAAACTGCAGAATCCTCACTTGTAGTTAACAGTACAGTGTCATTAGTCGATCTTCTGTGCTCCATTCAGATGGCAAGTTCCATTCTGGTGGCTTTTAGGCAACCTCTTACCCTTGGTGTAGGCATGGTAGTAAAAGTTGAGGAAGAGCACCAGAAAAACCAGTCCATACAGACCGATGATGTAGAGGAACACAGGGAACTGGTATGGACAATCTTTCATGAAGAAGAACTGGCCAACGTGGAGGGTCACCATCACAAACTGAGTCTAATGAAAAAGAATAATTTAGATTTCATCTCATTCAATTTCAAGCAGCATCTTCACATGCCAAAGACAGCAACCTATATGCCACACTCACCAGCTGAATCCTGGTCATGTATTTCTTCCACCAGAGGTACTTTTGATAGGCCGGTCCCATAGCAGAGAGGGCATAGTAAGTGTACATGACCACATGAACACAGCAGTTCAACAGTGCATGGAAAGTTCCCAGGCCACCTGACAAGACAGTACATTAAATGAGACCAAGGATTGGAGTCATTTCAAAGATATGCACATGTCAGCGCTTCAAATGGACCTACCTGGAGCAAACTTGACTCCAAACCACCATGTGAAGGGCATGATTGAGTGATGGTAGACATGAAGAAATGTAACTTGGCTATTCTTTTTTCTCAGGACAAAAAAGACCTGGTAAGGTAAAGGAGAAACACTGTGAGGTAAACAAGCATAGAATTTGACAATAAGCACATCCCAGCAAAACCTTGTACTTACAGTGTCTAGCATCTCAATGAACTTGGAGAAGTAGTACAACCAACAAGTCCATGCCATCTATAAAGGAAAGTGGGAATGTTCAGAATCATGTAGCTCCATATTTAAACCCTTAAAGGTAAACTTCTGAATTAAATCAGTTAGGGGAAAACTATTTACCCTGAGAGCCTGAGGTGAGCTGGAATAGTCCACGAGATCACATCTGTACGAGTATCCATTGGCCCAGCCAGACATGAGAAACTAGGAATGAATGGACAGTTTAATTTCAGCTTGATTTTACACACAAATCTACATCCTCCCACACATTCATTCTTGAAGTTCTTTCCTATGTGACAACTCAAAAGCACATCACCACACCCAAGCTGCTAGCACCTACAACTAAACCATACACTACTGCTCCATAGGCACAAGTGTCCATATGCAGGTAAATAGTTACACACACACTAGGAAATTGATTCTTTACCTCATAAATCATGTATAGGGAGAACACAACAATGGCAAAGTTGTAGATGATCATCGGTTGCTTGAGGTCAAAGGGTTTGCGGTTTTCCATCAGGCGAGGACCGAGTGTACTGACGAAGTAGATGTAGGAAAGGATAATCAGGGTTTGAGGAACTGGGGATGACATTAGTGGCCAGTCCTCAACTCTTGGGTCTACAAAGGAGCAAGGAGCAAGGAGCAAGGATTTTTAACTTCAACAAACTGGAGTCAAGTACACCCAGTACTAAAAGCCTGCAATAGAATAAAATACCAGTCCTGTTTTGATAAACCTACCTGCTTCTTTAAGCCACTCATCATAGAGTAGAGCAACACTTGAGGTCAGTTTGTTGAACGCCATTTCCTCCAATCCCCCTAAATGCAAAATGTTAAAAATCAGAACTTCAAAACTGGTTTTAACAGGAAACACCAGAATGCCTCGCCATAAATTCTAAACCAGTAAGCCCACGTTCAGATTACATTTCACCAGCTTATCCACGTTTTAAACAGAAAACTGTTTAGGGAAGAAACGTTACAGACCTCGATGTTCCTTCCTCGTCCTGTGAGCTCGATGACCTCGCGAGCCTCTCCGTAACCGGTATTGAGTACTGACTCACTGCAGGTGGATCCCGCTCTTAAACAGGCGCACCTGTGTAATGGCCCCGCCCACAATCTGATAGAGACTGTTCCGGAATTTGAACCGAAACTCCCAACACCCGCATCAAGGCGTACAGGAATGCACTAGTTATAATGGAAAAAAAACAGACTAATACAACAGACATAAACATTTTCAGTGCTTCATTCGGTCCATTTTAAGAGCAAAACAATATATGTATATATATAGTATAGTTAATAAGTTAAATATACATATATAATTAAATGAATAGTTACTCAGCTGCATGGAAGCTAAGAGAGAAGCCATTGGAATCTAATATATTAGAATATATTAGGGAATATATTAACAACGTCATTTAGAAATTTAGTTTGTTGATATACTGATATTTTATGGTCAGTTTATGGTCTGTTTAGTGACTCTTTTAGCAATTATATAGAACTAAAAAGATAATGATGGGGTCCCACCCCCCACACGCACATTTTATAAGCCATTGTCTTATAAATAATTACACCTAATATTTAAAAATATGTAAATATGTAAAAAAATAATAATGATGGTGCCAGAAAAGAATAATATGACAGAAGAATCATTTGATAGATTTGCATGCATTCATTT
Organism: Parotocinclus haroldoi; assembly: GCA_034779995.1. NCBI lineage: Eukaryota > Metazoa > Chordata > Actinopteri > Siluriformes > Loricariidae > Parotocinclus > Parotocinclus haroldoi. The sequence goes on along the minus strand of JAUZST010038331.1, from coordinate 17,630 downwards.
GGCAGCTACAAATGTTTGTCACAGCGCTGCATTTCTTCAAAACATCAGCACAACATACTGAATTGTATAAGAAACACTGTTTCATAGATTTTGCCTAGTTATTCCCTCCACTTTTATTCCACTTTTTCTCCTATGGGTCATAAAGCATCAACTGTAAATCAAGTAAATAAGAAAATGACTAACAGTGTATTAATTATTTTGATATTTGGATTTTTCGTGAAAACGTGGTCTATAACACTTGGTGAAGTCAAGGTAATGTTCAAGTTACCATCTGATGACGATATAGGAGATGGAATAAAAAGGTTCTCGGCCTCAGGTCATTTGCCAGTTGCAGTCTAGAGTATTTGGTAGTGTATGAATCTATAATTCAAGCCTATTATCACCTACATCCATGTATGTGGCCAAGACAACTGTTTGCAACTGTTAATGAAAGTGTAGACCTACAGGTGGAATTTTATAGCCAAAAACATTTTTTTAGGTATCTAATAAACAGAGAATTACTCATACATGTTATACATGTTACTGTAAAGTTTTATATAAAAGTCTATTACTTTGTAATGTGTCTAAAATAGAACCAAAGTTTAAAGATAAAACTAAATTTACTCAGTTTGATTCAAAATATATATTAACCATCCTGTGTGTTTGAACCAGGGTACCATCCCTGGTGTTTACAGCCATATTTGGTTGACCCACTTGAAAATATTTAAAAAGTATTTTAAAATCACTTGTTATCGCCAAATAAACACCTTTCCTCACAAAAGTGGCAATGCCTTTTATTGCCCTTTCATTTTCAGTGGCAAGTCTAATTTAAACTAAAACGTCAGATCAGCTGGATCACTAGAACAGCATGTCTTTTTAATACTATACATTTTTTTGAACGCATTTTAATATGCAGCTCTTGCAAAATTGAAACCACTGCGATATTATTCATTCTGCTGGTCTTATTATTTGTAAGTATTGTACATGTTTAGGTAAAATGGAACGTTTTTGTTTTATCACTAAAATTACTGATAAATCCCGAATACAATATTTATTTTCAACAATTCCAAGAGCATTTAGGCACTGTAAATGATAACTGGTCTGATAACAGTGAAGATGCAGTGTTTGTGGGCCTAGAACACAAGCTTCTTACTAATAAAAATGCTCATGTTTTAAGATAAGTTTAAGAGATCATTATTTCAACCACAGCTTTCATGTGTCTGTGACTTTTCAGCAATAAATAGATTTATTTCAGGAGATCATCTAATCAGTAGCTCGTTAAGTTGAATGAGGGAAGTCTGTGCCGGAATTCATAAGATACTGAAATGGAATGGTTGCTATACATGTTAATATGTTGATTTAAAGAAAAAAATTGGAGTGGTCTCAATTTCCCAGCGCCATATGTATAAACTTGTAAATTTAGAAATAACACAGGGAGGGATCTGGAGCCTATCATGGGGCACGTATGGTTCATAGAAGAATCTACTCTGGACAGGTTGTTAGTGCAAGGTTGGGTATGGGTTGCATTTGAGGCTGGGGATGATCCCCCTTCTTGACCTTCCTCCCTCAGACACAACCTGTCATTATACTTAATGAGCTACTGATTAGGGGATCACCTGAACCAAATGGTATTTATTGAGAAAAAGAACAAGAAGACACATGAGAGCTGTAATTGATATATTTCAAACTAAAATCTCCCATAATGAAATATCCTCTATTTTTTGTGAGCAGTGTATAAAATCTGTGATAGGAAATATTGAGTATAGCATGTTATATGAGATCTTGTGCTTTGTGTTGAACACATTTCATCTGATAGAGCCATATCAAACTAATATACCTAAGCCTTATTATATACAGATAAAGGTTTATTAATTGTGTAATCTAACTTAAAGGGGTTACAGAGGAAACAAGTGGGGTCTCCCTGTAATACAAAGCAGCCAACAATACAAAAGAAGAACATTGATACTAGGGGTGTGGATTTAATGATAAGTAAATGTGTGCTGCTGGACACTTTAAGGGAATGGAAACTGAAAACGCCTATTCTCCATTTGGATCCTGCAACGGCTTTCAGTCAATTAACACCTACAGTTGGCTACCGAAAGCCATTTGGATAAACTGAGGTTCTCCACATTAACAGTATCTTAGACATTACACTACATTACGTCTGTGTAAGAGACCGCAAGTACTTATTGAATATATATTAGGGTTGCGTGGCATGCCTGTCCTGGGTCCCCACAGTTCTATGTTACTGAATTAAACGGCCAGTTACTATAGCTTAGCTAGTAAAGACATTAAGGTCCTGGGTTCAATACCCAGGAGGATGGTCTGCCTGGGTTTACTCCAGGTACTCAAGTTTCCTCCCACAGACCAAAGACATGCATATTAGGTTAATTGGTGTCTTTAAAGTGCCCTTAGTGTGTGAGTGTGTGTGCATTACAGTGTGTGTGTATGTACCGTGTGAAGGGCTGCATTCTCAGCAGCACTTGTTGCAATGTGAATGTTTTCTGTTATTTGACATACAACTGCTTAATGGCATTCCTTAAATATACTGCTCACTAAAACTAGGGGATAGTTCAAAATGAAATATCCCACAATGAAACATCCCCCAATTTTGTGAGCAGTGTGTATGGCAGAATAGAAAAAGATTTACTCCTTGTTTTAATTGTACACTGCTCACAGAAACTAGGGGATATTTCAAAATGAATATGAAGAGGATCCCACAAGAGCTGCTGGGGACAATCTGATCCTGTCCATGTCCCATCACTGTCAGTGTGTTTTAGCACTCTTGAGTGACCATACACCCTACTGAACAGTCAGTGTGGGGGCACTCTCGTCCAGTTTAACATGCTTCACCCCCATGTCACCCATGTCACTTGCTGCTCAATCATGATAACTGAGTTTGCATTTCATTAGTGTAATAAAACAACTTTCTTTGACACGTTTTTCTAATGATCTTGTTTACTGAAACACAATCAAATGCTTCATTTTTTAGTCGCTGCATATTCATTTAGAGGCATCCCCTAATTTTTGTGAGCAGTGTACATTGTATACACAACACAGCAGCATTTAAATGCTCCAAGTTTCAGGAAAAGTCTAGCACATTTCTCAGCATTAACACACCCTGCACTAGAGATTCAACAAATCGCTGCTTGGCATCTGTGTTATGACAAACATTTCCGTTCTACATGGTTTGCTAACATGGCAATTTTCATTGAACATAGTCTTCTTCTGTAACACTACTCATATAGGGTCCGGCATCCTATAAACATCCTACATCCTATAAACATCCTACACACAAACAGTGTATTCTAACATGTATTCTGTATATCTTGAATATAAATGTTGTATTTGGATGGAAATGCATTTTTTATAAGTTATTTCAAGCCACACAGATCACCAGTGTCTGCTTTCTTCAAGTCATATGCAAAATGTATGGGTATGTCATGTCAAATTACGCTGCTGTTTGTCTAAATGCAAATAACCGTTGCAAGGGATAGATGCATGTAACGGTAAACTTTAGTGCATAAACGGAGAAGATTCGGCAAATGCTTTTTTTTTTTAATCTGAGATTTTATATTTTGTATTTTATAAGTCTGTAAAGTAGCCTTTCGTGTTGGAAAGGTGCTTAAAATATTATTTATTTATTTATTTATTTATTTATTTATAAAGCAGAGTACATGTAGAAGTCAATGTAAATATTTTTTGTGTGACTTGTCACATTTAACTCACATAGAAGTAGAAACTAGGGTGTTGGTGTTCCACTAACAACCGGTTAATCAGGTTGGGGCTGGATTCCCTACGTGGCAGACTGATGTGTTGCACGAGCACACATACTTTCCTCTAGATAAACTAACATGATGCCACTCTGTCTGTCTTTGTAAGAAAACCTACTGCTATTGGACAGTAGCAGTAGAAACTTCTGATTTTTCATCTGACCACAAAACATGTAATTAATACATTCATTAATTACCTAATTCATACATTTGAAAGACAGTGTATGTGAACCAATTATTATAGGTAATCAAATTTCTAAAATTTGTAATACATTATAATATAAATCCAAATTTCTTGGTAATACTGATGCCTACGTTTGTAGTATTGGTATAAAACAATAGAGCTTTTGAAAATACCTTATATTATGACTACAGTGTACATTATTTACAATTGTTCATGGGTACCAAATCTGAACATGGTAATTGCTACACCTTTAGACTGACCCTAAACTGTCTCCCAGCCTTTTTATTGTGTAGCAAATAATCAAATCACAGATGCGACACCAACAATATTTGATTACCAGCTTAGCTTATCTGGTGTCCTAAAGCATTCCTCAAACAAAACAATTAAAATTATTTTAATGAATGGCATATTCATTTTCAGATCACATTGAATACATATTAAACACTCATTGTTGGGGAAAAATCTGGAATCGCCTTGTAATTTGCGTTCTAAAACACATACAAGTGCAAATCCAAACATGAATCTTAGTCTAATTGAAAGAAGCCATGGCTCTGACAAGAAATCTGTCAATAAAAGTATTAGAACATATTATAAACGTCCATCAAAAAGGAAATCCAACAAAATGTGACAAAGAATGTTACTGTTTCCAGTAAGCAGTCTCTAAAATTATATTAAAACAACATAGGCCAGGAACTGTGGTGGCCTATTGGTTAAGGTACTGGACCAGATGGTCCAGTGTTGAAATTCCACCTCTGCCACATTTGGGTCCCTGAGCAAGGCCCTTAACCCACAATTGTTTGGATTGTAAGACTGTAATTGGATTGTAAGTTGCTCTGGATAAGTGCGTCTGTTAAATAACATAAATGCTAAATGACATAAACAACAAGGCCATAAAAGGAAAACACATGGATAGACCAATTAGGCTATGAAGCAAGTAATATTTGAAAACAAAACAAATGGCCATAAATAAACGTCAATAGCGTTTACTTGCACTTGACCACGGTCGAATTTCTGCAGTTATCTGGTTATTCAAGGAGTCATATATACAGCATAGTCCAATATAGAAATCAGATTAAGATCTCTGATGACTGAAGATGGATTTTGTCTCAATAATCAGATTTCTTATAGCATGCATATCAGTTAATCAATTTCTTAGCCTGCGCATGCGCATAAGCTTAACTGGCCCAGTTGCCAGGACCGCCAATTCTGAAAAAAAATGTGATTTATTTGGGCTCTTTTTTTCATTGACCTTTGGGTATTTTTTCTCATTGATTATTTGTCAATCCTAGAATAAAGGCACCACCAAACTACAGGCAACTAAATCGCCTATGAACACTGTGGAGACTCTGAAATGCAGTATGTACTTGAGAAAACAAAGTATTTGATTATTTACCATTAAAGTCTGAATTTATGTTATATCTTTCTGTGAGATTATTGACTGGTGGCAAAGCAGAAATCCGATTACTGTCAACCTGGAGGTTTCCCATTGTCTGATTACCCAAATGCCTGTGAATTTTATCACATTACTGATAATATCTGATTTTCTGCAGTTATCGGAGTATGCAACAAGGTTACAATGCGCTTAAGAGAAGGATAAAAAAGGGAATGGATGATGAATTGCTAAAAGTTATTAATCAAAAATGGAACTTTTGTCTAGTGCTGTTTTAATGAAACATATAAAGGTGACTGATTCAAGAAAACATTCAAATTTTCTCAATCACACATGACACTGAGTTGCATGTCAATAAAAGAACCAAGGGAGATCAACAATCAGTCAATCAGTAACAATGAGTCAATGCACAGAGATGTACCCGCACAACAACATTTTGGGGACTTTTCTCATTCCATCACTTAATAACTACATTTGATGATGAATAAGTCAGTTTTCAGAAGGATAATGCATCTTTCCACAGGCAAAAGAGATCAATGAGATTACCAGCACACAGTCTGGATCTCAAGATGAATTTAAATTTATAGTGGAAATTTAAACCACTCGGTTCCATCTGCCAATGTCTATTTGAACTAGCTTGAAGCTTGTTTGTTTGTTTATTTGGTTTTACTTAATATCTCTGTTGGCATCAGTGACACACACAAGGTTATATCTACAAACAAGGTTATATCAGGACTAGTACACACACAAACACACACACACACACACACACACACACACACACACACACACACACACACACACACACACACAAGTCAATGCCGTTTTATAGTAATCAACATGCATAACACGCATGTTGTTGGACTGTGGGAGGAAGCTGGAGTACCCGGTGTAAACCCACGCAGATGCGGAAAGGACATGCAGACTCCACACACACGAAGGATCCATGCATCTTCACCCTGTGATTGAACCATGGACCTTCTTGCTGTGAGTTGGCAGTGCTACCCACTGAGCCACACAAACTAGTTTGATGTGGAATTTTGTTTTTCATTAGTAAATCCAGAAAAGTGAGAGGAGGAGCAACAAAATGCTAGTTGTGATTTTTTTGGTTGATGATTATATTTTCTTTTGCTTGATCTGAAAAAAATAGTTTGCGATACATTTCACCAAGGCAGAACATTCAGCTATTAAAACCAAAATTGTCTTGTTTTATCCATATGCATAAGAAAAACATGACAGTATGTGGATTGAGTGCTCCAAATGTCTTCCCTGATTCAAGGAAGTATGAATTAGCAAAGGCGCAATGCCCTGTATTCCAGTCAAGCGCTTCAGATAAATGCTTCAAATTCACTGCAGCATTTTCTGCAGTTTGTCACTTGACTGTGTGGAGTTTGGCATGGCCATCACTCATCCACATGGGTTTTATCTCTGCTTAGCTTGGTGTAGGCAACAGGGTAGTTTACTGGGCAGAGCCAGAAGTGGACCCTGGACAGGCAGTTTTACATGGAAGAAGGGATTTCCAGTAATCTTGGATTTACTATACTATACTATACTATACTATACTATACTATACTATACTATACTATAGAAGCCTGTTTGTTACATTTGGTTCATAATGCACAAATTATAAAACATTCTCTAACTAAACATTTCTGAATACCCCAACATATACATAGATATGGAGTTTGTTAGCCTGCTACAACAAACAACTTTTCTATTCAAGTCAAGTAAAGTCAGTTTTATTTCTATAGCATTTTTTAAAAAATTTTGGATTATCTTCTAATAACTAATGCCGATCCCAAATTGAGAAATCCTACAGTGACAGCGGTAAGGAACAACTCTAAATGTTAATAAGGAAGAAACCTTGGTAGGACCAAGACTCAAAAAGAGACCAACCTTCTTGGGGGGGGGGCTTAGATGCTAACTGTAAAATAAAAAAAAAGTTGTCAATGACGTTCGGAGTAATAGTTCAAAAAACAGAAACTTCGTAAATATTAGCAGATAAAGTGTTAAAGAAAAATAAATAAAGAAAAGTTTCGATTGGATTATGCAACTGGCTCTGGTGTTGCACTTAATTAGCCTGGTTTATTGTTTGTCATTCATGTTAATCCCAAATATATCTAATAGAGTTAAAACCATTGTTCTGTGCCAGTCAGTCAAGTTCTTCTCTGAGATCCGGCAAGAAATGGCAAACCTTTTCTTTATCGACTGAGGTATTTAGTACAACCTATTCTACTGCTACAATTTGGCAAGTATATTCCTGTATACCTCATGTTTAGCTGAGATTATATGTGCTATCTGACTAACAGAGAACTCTAATTATAAGTGGTGTCTATATACTTTTATAGTGTATCTTTTAATCTCTAGTTACAAATATTTTACAAAAATGCTGAATAGATGCATTCCTGAATAGAACTGCTTAGGTATACCAAGACTTTTCATAGTATTGTTTTATGGCAATCTAGAAACAATGGCGAGTTTAAGTTTATGCAAAAGTGTGACAAAACAAGATGTTTTGTGTTTTGATGTGTATCAGTAGTTGTTTGTAGCAACATTTGATTCAGAATGTGATAAATCTAAATATTTGAACTTGTTTTGAATAGAAATAAAATATGTAAGACATTTTTAAGATTTAATATTCAAATTTGAGAAGGTTGTTTTTTAAGGAAGTTTTATTTTCACAACTTGAAATTTAGGGATCAGGATTTGGAACATCTACCACAACAGAAATCACTTTATAAATTAAGTTTTATGTAAACACTGGGGGGTGAGTGGCTTGTTTGAGTCTTTGTGAAGAAAGACTGGATAATGACCCAAAACACACCCCGAAGCTTTGCAGCAAATTAAAGACCACAAAAGATGAAGTTGTGCCGACTGCCATGGAATTTCTTCTAGAGTTACGTGACCTAAATTCCATCAAATATGGGTGTGTTTGAAGAAAAATAAACAAAAGAGTTTGTTTATTTGGTTTATTTAACTGTGCTATCGGCATCAGTGGAAATTTTAGTGACAATGCCAATGCCAAGGCCAATTTAGCGTAATAAATTAACCTAAAACATATCATTGGACTGGGAGAAAACTGAAGTACCCCGAGTAAACCCGCACTGACATGAGGAGGACATGCAGACTCCACACAGAGAGGACCCAGGCCACTCCACCCTGGGACTGAACACGGGACCTTCTTCCTCTGCTGCCCAGAAAGCCAATCAAAACAACATATTTTACCTTCATTCATTCATTATCTTTCGCTTAATCCACACGGGGTCAGTGGCCCACCCGGAAACTCTGGGCGCAAAGGCAGGAACAACACTAGATGGGGCGTCAGTCCATCGTAGGGCAAACACACAGTCACAAACTAAGGGCCAATTTAGAGACACCAATTAGCCTAAAATGCATGTCTTCGGACTATGGGAGGAAACCAGAGTACCCAGAGTAAACCCCCACAGACACGGGGAGGACATGCAGACCTTCTTGCTGTGAGGCAGAAGGCAGATTTGACAAACACAAATTAAATAATGGGACAGAGTGGAAAATATAGATTAAAAAAACAACAGTGTTTCTTACATTTATTTCAGCTCATTTCATTTCAGATAGATTTACTGCAGAACCATTGCATGTCCATGACTGTATTTCAGGCCTGATACATATTCGAGAAAAAGTTGGGAGGGGAACAATTTAGGGCTAAAAACACTAAGTAATGATGCAACTTCAAACAGTGAGTAATATCATTAAACGATTCAAGGAATTTCAGTGCACAAAGGGCAAGAACACTAGCCTGAACTGAACTCCCTTGATCTCAGATCCCTCCGGCTGCACTGCATCAAAAACTGCCATTCATCAATAGCTAATAGAACCTAACAGAACCATATAGGGATCACAAAGGATCACTACTTTTTTGCTAAAGTCAATAACTTTTGCTATGCACAATAATCAGCATTGACAAAAGCCACTTCAAATGTGTCCAGAAGTGGTGTCAAATGCTCTGGGCTCGGAAGCATCCAGGATGGACAATCACACAGTGATTAATTTATTGTGGATAAATGAATCAGTATTTCAGATGGTTTTTTTTTTTTGTTTTTTTTTAAATGGACACTGTGTGCTCTAGGCAAAAATGTAAAGTCTTTCATGTTATGGGGTTGTGTCAGTGCCCTTCGTAAACACCGTTTTATAGTTATGTGATGGCGGCATCAGTGCAGAAAAGTACATTAAGATTTCACACTAACATAACAAAGCTGCCTTTAAGACATCATCCATTTTCAGGGATGCCCATGCATTTTCCAACAAGACAATACAAACATAGAAAAAGTGTAGAGAATTTTGAAACTCTAATGACAACTCCATAATGTTACACATATCTTATACATATCTTAAGACGCGTATGGAGGAAGAACTGGATTAAATAACACCTGTAACGCTATGTCACTAGGTGTCTTCTGTTCCAAAACATCTCTTGTGTGGTGAAAGAGAGGTTACTGTCCCAAACGTTTTTTTTTTGGAATGTGTTGCAGAAGTTTGAAATGCAGGAATGGATGTTTATTACTAAATTAAATGAAATTGACCAGACAAAAAATAAATATATTAGAATGATAATATCTGCAATGAAACAATTCAAAGAAAATGTTATTTGCATTTTCCATGCTGTCTCAACTTTTTCTGATTTGAGGTAGTAAACAAACTCTTGGGGTCTGAGCTAGCTTCAAAGAAATGAAGGAAAAATACGGAATACTAATAAAGTTTGACATTTATTCATTTTTAAAAAGAGTGAACTTTTTACTTAATTTATGCTGTTGTGTGCTTGGTGTGGTTTGAAATAGAAAACGTGCTGTTCAGTTTGTGGTCTCACACTGGACTTTTTCAGTAGATACGTTGTTTTTGTGAGTAGCAGCTTGAACCGGTTTGGTTTAAGGTTCCGTATTCTGTCCGAGGCAACTTTCAACTTTCAGCTATAACATTTGAGTGAAACCTGTATAGCAGGCTGAGTTTGTTCAGTACTGGGTGTGCACTCTATGCTCTATCTGTTACATGTGTGCAGACTCACGTACATGCATACAGGAATTTTGATTTTAATCAGTGAGAAATATAATTGACGTATAATATACGTATTAAAATCACTGCAATTTAGCTACTGAGAACTTCAGTTTTTAATTTGCAATTTTAAGTTCATGTACATGTCTGTAGTATGAAGCTGTAGTATTAAATGCACATACATTTCATGAATAGCTCTCATACTTCAAACCGGCAGCATAAAAATGCAGTAAAATTATTCTCAAATAATACAACCTACAACACGATATAGTCAACACAAAAAAATACGTCCTTTTTAAGTTTCATGATTATCTTAAAACTATTTAAAATGATTTTACTGACATTCTATTATACTATATCTATATCTAAAACTATTATACTTGGTCATTTACTTATTAATTAAGGGAACAAATACAATATTATACAGTATGTCTGTGCATGGAAAAAGTGTGTGAACCTTTGCTTTTAGTAACTGGTGTGACACTCTTGTGCAGCAATAAGTGTAATTAAATATTTTTGTTAGCTGCTGATCAGTTTTACATATGTACTTGTATTCCTGTATACAGCTTCGATTCTGGGATGTTTGTGGCTTTCCTCTTATGAGGTCAGATACTTTGGGTTGCCATTCCAAAACATTTAATTCAGTTCTTTTTGATCATATTTTGTCAGAACGACTTATGAGCCACTGTCTTGCGGCATGATACGCATGATATTCAGTTGGAAACAATGTGACAATGGTCTTGTCTCCCTTTCCGTAACATTTTGTAACTCTTTTCTTTCTTTTCAGACTCTGAAGATCCCTGATCAGTTCCCCCTTCCCACCTGATCATTATGCCATCGATTGTAAACACCTGATTCTAATTTCACCTTGGCGAAAAGGATCACATACTTTTCCCACATTTTCCAATAAATTACCAAGTATAACATTGGTTTAATTTGATTCTCTTTAAGAAAAAAACTTAAATCAAGTTTAAGTACTTTGTATGGTTATATTTTTAGGGTTATATATTAGACATTTTAGGGTTATCTTTATGCAGAGGCAAGTGATTAATATTTCTTTTTTAATTAAATGGATTTTTTTTCAATAAACCTCAATTTATATATGTGTGTGTATATAGGCTTCTCCACAGTCCAAAGCCATGCACTAGGCTAACTGATTACTCTAAATTGGATAGATCTGAGTATATACCCGTAAATGACAAGTCTGAAGTAAATATCGATGTAACCTTGTGTCTGTCGTTAAAATGGCCATTGATTCTGATAGCACCATTAAATACACAAGAAAAACAGATCTGAAATGTTTATTAGACCTCACTCAGGTCTAAAGCAGTAACGGCTGCAACCTTCCACAGGCTTGGTACTGGCACTGAATAAAGTACAACAAATACAATGTCTGGACATGCACACAGAGATACTTTTGACAGACCAGTTGATCTAATGCATGTATACTTATTGACAAAAATACAACAGAAAGACTTGGTTTGCAGTGGTGTTTTAAGCAAGAAACCTGGTCTGCTTGGAACTGGAACCATATTTAGTAACATATCAGGTTCTGTGCATGATGACTCATACTTGATGAGCATCAAGTATGGTGGTCTTGAGTTGAGAACTTAAATCCTGCCTTTGCTGTAGATCAACACAATTCCTGGTGTGATGATCTGGGGAACCATTGAATATGACGGACACTAACAACTCAGCGAGTTGTGCAGGACTTCCATGTGTTGCCTCTCATGGTAAGGCTTCCAACTCGCATTTTTAGCACGACTTTGCTCACTCGCCACAGCAAGGGTTTCCCAGGAAAACCTCTGCCAGACTGCAACACTTTCTTGGCCTGCCTATTCACCAGATTTATCACCAAATGACCGTTTATGGGGCCATCTGGAATGGCAGCAATGGCAACCTATGAACGTGTAGGATCTACAGGCCCAGCTGCAACATCTGTAGTTATTGTGCTCCAGGATGCCATACGGAGCCTGTTTGTCTCCATGCTCAAGCAAATCTTATCTTGTATCCAGGCTAGAGGTGGCCTAAGAGGGTAACTAGAGCCTCCTTACATTTGTACTGTTTCCCCTAATAAATGTATCATTTCGCTCTAAAATACTAATCACTTTTTAAATAACATAATTACATTCATACATATAAAATTGCATTCATCTCCAACAACTAATTCATGGTGTGTTCTTTCATTTGTCCATAAGTGTATCGGGGTGCGTAATTTATTTTGAATGATTATAGGGTATTTAAAATGTGGGAGCAAATGTGAGAATCCCTGAAGAAACTGCACAGGCAGAGTCTGGACCATGAACCGCTTGTGCCGCCATGCTGCACTGTGGAGATTAAATAGTAATATCACAATGTACTTCATTTTCTATTCAATTTGTCAATTTTACTAAAAGAATTCTCTGTTATATATGGAAATCACTTGGAACTGGAATGATGATAATGCTCCACCTAAATTGATATAATGAGACTAAATGGGTCCAGATGAGTGCAGGTGGCTTCACATGATGAGCACTAACTTGGCCAATTTAAAACACTGCCTTTTTATAACCCAATTTGTGAATTTAGTCCTCTGTCTAGTTGCATCATGCAACCTTTAATTAAGCCTTAGGTGCACTCTCAGTGAATGTAAACTATCCAGGTCCCAAGGCGACTAAGCAGCCTCGAACAATAATGCAGTTCACAGCTGCTTTCTGCTTATTGATGAACAGAGCTGTCTTATGTTCTATACACTGGTGTGGAAATGCCTCAGCTCAGGAAATGAGAGGTCTTAATCTAATACCCCTGCATTTATTGCCTATCCTCTGTCTTCAAATAAGACGAGCATCACAGAAAAACTGCCTGCCTACAATAGCAAACCTAGTAAGATAGAAAAACCTAACTGGTTATTTGTGAAGCCTAAGGTTTTTTGCTATCCAAGGGTGGTCAGACGAATATGACTGATTGTTTATTTATTTACATGTTTGTTCATTTATAACGTAACGTTTTACTGATAGTAGTCATTTAGACTCACTGTAGGGGCAGCTCAGAGCGGCCAGTCAGCCTAGCATGCTTTTGAAATGTGAGATGCCATTGGTAAACAAAACGGAAACCCACGCAGCCACAGGGAGGACATGCAAAACCACAAACTGCTGGTGCCACTGCCAACTGTGCTTGTACACGCAGTGTTCACTTTATTAGATACACCTTGTTTCTTCGCTCGTCCCTTTTTGTCATTCTACAATATGATAGATTTTTATTACATTTGATTTAGTCATATTTATTTTAATCTGTAGTGATCAGAGCCTCGGGTTATCATAGTTTACAATCCTCATACTCAAATACCCCAAGGGTCAAACTGTTCTCAATGAATTTGTCCCAGTTTTTAATATTAATAATATAATAAAAAACGCCTCCCCATATGGTTTCTAAATCTGGATGTGTGCTTTTATTGCCGCTCTAAATGGCCATCTGCTGGAAGCAAATGGTATTAGTTTTTTGTTATTGAAAAACAATTAATAAGACACTTGAAATGCGAAAATAGTTTGATTATCCGACTGCACACTAAAGGGTTCTGGAAAATGAAGGAGCAAAGAAAAAAACTCCTGGCTGAAGATCTAAAGTTAAAGAGACTAAAGCACACATTTCCCTTCTTAAAATAAAATAAAATCAGCTTGGATTGTTTCTTTTGATGGAGACTAAAGAGCTGCAACTGTTTTCTTTCCTCTAAAATGTACAGTACCTAAGTTTAGTACAAGATCTCACTGAACTGATGTTAAAACCCAAATCCAAAGTGTTTCTTTGAAAGATTTTGAAATGTTACCACCTTTTTGCTACACTAAGAAATGTCACATTTGTGCTATATAGTAAGTGAACAGAACAATGATGTGCATTTTACGTTCTGTTAATGTATTATTCCACAATGAATTAATTGAGACTTTTTATGGAGCCTGAACACTAAGTTAAACAGATGGGTTGTTTTTCTACAAAGTGTGTATTCAGCTATTTCTCAATCCATTCTTTAATCCATCTCTCAAGGTGGGAAAAATATGGTATAAAAGGTAGAAAAACATAATGATGCATTTCTATAAAATTCGTAATAAACAAATTTGTATTTCTACTGGAAGGGTGATAGCACTAAGGAAATTACTTCTGTTCTCGTATTTGATGCGGTGTTTCAGTACAATATAATCAGAAATGTAATGAAATTACAAATGTTATGCCTTTGACCCTCTTGCTGGGCGTATCGGGCAGGGTTAAGGTCCTAAGGGCAGACCTGATTGGGGGGTGGGGGGTATGGTGATCTATGATGTTGGGTATCTGTCTTCTTGTCTCTAATGACAGATCACTCAGGTTTTGGCTACCAGAGAGGTGGGTTGTTAGGGACTCTTCTGATCCCTCTTGGCTGTTTTCTATTATGTCCCTTCCTAGCTATGCTGTTATAGGAATGTTGGTGCTGCCACAGTCTTGTGCAACACTTGCACAAACATGGTCTGTTGACAGACTCCTTGTTCATAACTGTGTTCAGTTTGGTTATAACTAACTACGTATTCAGTTTATTGAGAGAAGATGATTCTCTAATTCAGTCTCTTTAAGAGGGTTCCAGTCCTCATACCTCATACTCAGACCACATTAGAGGGCCCTATAACCCTCGTCCCATTCTCCTGTTGACAGGGGAAGCCATGGCACCTTATTTGTTCCTGTAGGACAAAAGAATGTGTCTAAATACAGTCTAGAGACTAATTCTTATTGTCTATTTATTGTTATTTATTAAACCTAGGTTACTATTGCCTTATATTCTATAGTTATAGTATATTTTCTACATATTTTCTTCTTCACAATATTGTAGTCTTTTCCATTGATTGTATTTTCTATTTTATTTTTCATTTAGGGAGTTTTTTCCTTGACACTGTTACCATAGGCTTGTGTAGTTTAGGCTGTGGGCCTAGATATTTATAAAGGCCTGTTGCAATATTAAAATACACTTGACTTAAAAGATAAGTCACTTCAGAATTATTTCGTTATTTTTTATGTCGGAAATGCTGAGCTAGAAAAGCAGAGACCCACGGCTGTCAGTCAAGAGCAGAAAGCTGAGGCTGTGTTCAGCACAGCCTCACCAAACCCAGGCGGCTAAAGACTGGGAAAAACATAACCTGCTCTAACCGATCTTGATTTCTGCTGAGGCACATAGATGATACGCACAGAATTTTGTACCATGAATTCATGGACCCAACCTGATTTATGTCAACAGTCCTAGCTGGCTTATCAAACATTGCTTAAATACCTGTATGAGTATTGTAGCAGACTATCATTTTATGGCTAAATGTCACTAAACAAAAGACATCTCAACTGGTTTCATGAACATGACCGCATCGAAATTGAATATGACAAGATTCACAGCATGATAGTAACTCCCTCAATCATTTAGATATTAGGAGACAATGTGCCTCCAATAATATACAGATGAGGACTCGTTATTTTTTGTTATTTAATTAAAATTGTATTATTTACTATTAATACAACTTAACTATTCCAACTAACATCTGGGCCACCCAATGAGACAGGGTTTCTTATTGAGTCTTGGTCCTCCGGAGGTTTCCTCCTTCTACATTCAGGGAGTTTTTCCTTGCCACTGTCGCCCTAAGGCTTGCTCAATTTGTGATTGGCCTTTTAAGATAATATAATATTGAAAAGCTTCTTTGAGACAATGCTCCACTGTAACAAGTGCTATATTAATAAATCAATATAATTTTGACTTTTGACTTTGAAAGTGCAGCTGAAACATCTGCAGGAATTGTGTGCCGCAGTCATTTCATCATGTAGCAAAATATCAAAAGGAATTTCTCCAACATCTTATGGAATCCATGCCATAAAGAATTAAGGCTGTTTTTAGTTAGTACAAAGTTTGAATAGTGCTCAGTAAGTGTAAATATACTGTATATCTAAGGCAAACTATTAAGAGATTTAATCACAACTAGTTATGTAGCTTCGCAATCGATTGCATTTTCACTTGCTTTAAGTTTTCCCTACATAAACTGTTTTTCATTCCAAAAGCACTTGCTGAAAGTCGAGTATCCTGATTTTATCTTTTTAATAATTCAATAACATTGTTTTATTTATGTCTTGCTGACTGCAGCAGATTTCTGAAGAATGGGGAAAAACACTCAGCAATTACCAGGCTGATATCTTTTTAATGCAATATATGCAAGCAACATGTTTAGATTTTATATTGCTAATCTACGCAGCGATGTTTAGTGCATTTATATGATGCATGTGCTTTGTAGAGAAATCCCCCCTACTTGGCTAATAACACTTTTTGATGGTTCCCAAATTGTGTGTATGAGGGGTTCGGGGTGTTAATACAGGAATTTTTGTTAATGAAAAACATCATTAAGGAGACACTTCAAGTGCAACAATAGTTTGATTATCTGACTGCACACTAAAGGATTCTGGAAACTGAAAGAGCAAACAAAATCCTGGCTAAAGATCTAAAGTTAACATCACCTCGGCAGAAAGAGACTGAAGCATAAATTTCCCTTCTTAAAAATAAAATTAAACTAGCTGGGATTGTTACTTTAATGGAGAGTAAAGAGTTGCTTTCTTTCTTCTAAAATGAACATTAATTAAGTAGAAAATGTGCATTTTAGTTTACTACAAGATCTCACTGAACAAGGCCAATGAATGACACATGTTTGATGTTCGACCCAGATAAATCCAATCCAAATACACAATGCATGTCACTTGTAATAATCCCACGGTAAAGGGGATTTCACTTTCTATTTTATTTAATTCAATGCTATTATGGAAGAAATAAAAAAATAAAATCTAGTGGAAGGAAAATACATATATGCTTGTGTTGGGTGGCTCCAAGATACATTTTTTGGATGCTACTCCAGAATGGATTCCCTCCAATGGTCAAGCAGCAAAGCAACATGTGATTAACAGCATTTAAATTATTTGTGTTACAATATTTCAAACATTAATTTAGACAAATAATGTATATTTTATATTAAAACCTCAAATTTCAGTAATTTCTTAGATTCAATTGTTTGTTTGTTAATTTTTTCTTCCTTAACGTCGTTATGAGCATCAGTGCCATCTCGACCACACACACACAAGGTTATATCCACACAATAACTCACACACACACACACACAAACACACACACACACACACACACACACACACACACAAAGTTAATGGCAATTTAGAGTAATCAGTTAACCTAACACACGTCTCTGGATTGTGGGAGGAAACCGAAGTACAACACAAGTTCATCTCAAGACTCTTTATATATATA
>JAUZST010038320.1:0-27390 GCA_034779995.1 Parotocinclus haroldoi | reverse complement strand
ATATATATATATATATATATATATATACACTATCATGGTTCTCGCTGTTTTCCATTTTGGTTGGCTGTTAACAGTAACCAATGGTGAGTAATTTAAATTCAGAAAATATGTTAATGTAAAAAACACGAGAAAGTTTACAGGCGGATTTTAGCTGCTTTGTGCACTGAGTGAGAGCTATTGTGACACTGATGCAAATGCCTGGAAGGGGCATATGAATCAGGTGTCTTAACTCATATGGGTTATAGAAAGTGAGCAGAGTGCTGAACAAACAATACATACCCAGACAACTTTTTCTTGTCAAAATTCATCGAGCACCAAATGCAATGAGTTGCAAAGTGGTTGAATGCTGACATACAACTGTAAGTGTATTGGATCACTGATTCTCCTCATGCATCACTTGATACCAGGTAATGCATGGTGACACTAAACAATCAAATAATAGCCAAAAATACAAAACAAAAAAATATCAGCCATTTAAACTTGCATTCCCTGCTAAACCACCTTGAAAAAAAGTGCCAGGTAACTGATGCTACGTACCATAGGTGTCTGGACTGGTGGGGTTGGAGGGGTCTGATGATGATCTCTGCCTCCCTAGACTCTCCCTAGGTTTCCATCCTCCAGTTCCTTAAATTAGAATACATTAAAATTGTGTACTGAAGATCATATTACTATTAATACTGAATAAACATTCACTCATTTGAGTGTGACTGCTTGCAATAATTGAGAGCACAATTCATTGTAATTGTAATGTGGGGGTCATCCCACATCTGGTCGAGTGGCAACCACAGACCCGGTGCTCACGCTGAGGAGTACTAAGACTCAGGAACCTTTGTTGAGAAACACTATTAAACACAAATCAGACACACTATAAACTGAATCTAAATATAATGGGGACTGAAACCACCCTAAACAACACCACACAGAGGTGTACCTGTTATTAACAGTAGTCAGTAGGGGTAATTTAATGAGACTAACTGCTATCTGAACCACTAATGTGTTATAATGAATGGTATTTTGCATCTACCTGCACTTCACACTTATCAGCCAATAACACTAACTAGGATGTAACCTAAGCATACAATGTGGTGACACAAACGTTCAAAACACACATAAGTACACATGCACAATGATGCAAAGCAAACAAATCCCTTATGCCACTATATCACACTGATGTATAAACCAGCGGATAGGCCTTGAACATGTTGGAAGAAATTTCTCAACTGGAAATAACTGGAACAGGACTCTCGTTCTTTGAAAACTGGAATCAGAATGATTTCAATTAAAAAGGTATATTTCAATATCAGAGTTTGACAATAAGAGAAAATTCAGACTGCAAGCCAGTTGAGTTGCTGTGGCATGGACTGTGACTGAGAAAGAGGAGAAATGATCTAAAATTCTAAACCTTTTGCTCAGTAACATCACAAAATGTAGCCTAGTGGTTAAGGTACTGGACTATGGACCAGAAGGTCCAGGGTTCATATCCCACCTCTGCCACAGTTGGGTCCCTGAGTAAAGACCTTTAATTGCAAGTCACTCTAGATAAGGACGTCTCTTAAATGTTTTAATATTATATTTATATATGATATGGAAAATATAATATCCTATTATAGCATTTAAATTAGTAAATTTGTAATTGAAATGCTCTTCTCTTGGCAACCTAGAAATCCAAATCCGGCTGAGATTAATATTCGCTCGGAATAGTCACACATACAGTACTAACCAAAGGTTGGGATGCGAGGAGGTGGCTGCAGTGTAGGCACAGTCAGTATGTTAGAAGGAGGTGGACTGTCCATCATGGTGCCATATGTCTCATTAGACACCAGGCTGGGAATGTAGGCTCTCTGCTTTTCCCGGACCGCATTGACCATATCCCGCATCAGAGCGGCCATGTTGGGGTTACCGCCACCCGGAACAAAGCAGCTGATGGGTCGCTCCTCTCGCTTCTGAGGTATAGGCTGCACCCATGCAGACATACACATATACAGCTCATAGACACTTGCATGCTGTTACAAAACCCAGCACAACCTGACCTAAAAACATCCTAACAGTGAGTACCTTGTCTTCCATTTCATCATCACTCTCATCCAAGTCTTCATTTTGCAGGCACCACTCGTATTCCACGTGTACATGGACGTTAAATTTGCCTGTCTGCAGCTGGATCAGCTACCGGTAAGAGACAGACAGGAAATCAGATACACTCTCCCATAACGACACAGACACCCTGCACATCGGCTACAGCGACAATGGATTCTGTACATTGTTGAAATCGGTGTATTAAAAAGTTTAAGTGTGAATACTTGGGCCTTCAGAGTTAGTCACATCACCACACCATCACTGATTTAAAAAACAAAAGGGTAGGTATTTTGGTCTATAATGTTCTCAAATTAGGTCAGATACACACTGCAAGTCACCATGGAAAACCAGTCTCATCCAAATGTTTGCTTCTGGGACATGCCCTGGACGAGATGACCAATTGTCAAAACCTGAAAGGCACCATCAAGACTCAAACCAAAGTCATTGAAGAGGTGGGCAATCAACTAGGCACCCAGTCACACTGAATGCGTTTTATTCATTCTATCATTCACATTCTTATACTCTTAATCCTGGTCATGACCGGGAGAGAGCCGGGGTATGTAGGGCATGAATGCATTTACATGCACTTAATAATCAGATCGTATTCAGATCTCTGCGTTGGTCATGTAAGCAGCATACTCCAATTTCTTAGATCAGATAAAGGTCTAGAAATCAAATTAAGAAATCCGGTAGCGACAGTGGACTTTAGTTCAGTGATCAGATTTCTCAGTTCATGTACACCCTTACTCTGATTTCAACTGGTATCCAAGTCTGCGCATTTAGGCATAATTGAATAGAGTGTATCATTGAATACGTTGAAACAAACGCTTCCATCTAGGTCTGCTTAGTCTAATAGACTTTACTTCTTTTTGGCTTGTTTAGACAGACATGGTTGCTTGTTGTTCTCGCAGAATCTGGCAACCCTAGAAACGCAGCAACTGTGAAACAGCTAGCAAACACATTTGGGAAACTCTGAAATGCAGCACGTTCTCAAGGAATTAATACAATTTTGTTATTTAATGTTTTAAGTATTAAAGTTTCAAGTTTACGTCATATCCGAGATTGTTGGCTGATTGCAAAATAGAAATCTGATTATTGCCTGAGTAAGCGCAGGGATTTCCCATTATCTAGCGGATTATTACGTTCACTTTAATCAAACTTAATTTGATTTGTTTATTATTCAGTTATGATTAAATGCACAATAAACGTTATTTTTAGACGCTTTTGTTTAGGTCAGTACCTACCAGCTCCTCACATTGGGTATGCCTCAGTCTCTTGGCCACATCCAGAGGAGTCTCTCCAGCTTCATTGGCTGAATGGTAACACAAACCATCCAGTGCATTAACATTACAGGTTCCTTCTGTGCTCTCAAACAATACATGGCATAACGTTGTACGGCTTTCAGTGCGGCCACAATGGAGGTATGGCGCAACTCTATTATAAAACAATCATGCCCATGTTTAGATTTGCATGACTGAAACCTACTCATTGTGACAGAGGCCTTGCTGCGCAATAAGAGTTTCAGGCATTCGCTGTTGTCTGTCAGGCAGCAGTAGTGCACCGCGGTGTTTCCTTTTGCAGTTTGTTTGTCCAGATTCCCACTGCAGACAAACACGCACAAACCAAGCACACATGGCATAAGCACAATGGAGTCTTTTTTTAAAACTTGATACAGCAACATGTTCGTATGTTCGTAATGTGGTCTTACCTGTTCTGTACAAGGAAGTCCACAATATGAAGGGAATTTCTGTCGACTATTCTTACTGCCAGGTGTAGAGCAGTCTCACCTGGCTCCTGTAGGACAGAAGACAGACATTAGTCACAAAACCATATGTCTTTCTTCTAATGACCAGTATACAGTATACATTCCAGACATGCTTTATTACAAAGTAAGGGGAATGACTAGCCTTATAGGTAAAGCTTAAAAAACCACACAGCCTCCCCCATCTGTAATAATTACACTGACCACAAATTCCTGCTAAAGACATAAAGCTCTACACTGGCACGGCTGCTTCTGACTGCTTCTGTTAGGAGTCACCACAGCTGACCACAACATATTATGTTTGGTTTTAAGCTGAACGCACATCTCAACTCAACCCAACCCTCCCCGTTTATCCAGGATTGGGACTGGCACTAGGATCCCACCCTCAGTGGCTTTTTTTTTTCAGTAAAAACCACTCATGTTGCAGACCCCAGTGGGCACTAAACCCAAGATATTTGACACTGTCATTTCCAGCAGCTGGAATTATGCATTTAGCCATCAGATCTGGACTGAAATAATTTAAATATGCATTGGTACTATTTAAAGATCGCTGGGTAACAAAAAAGATAAAACATAAAACCAAATAATGTCCAACGAATTATAATGCAATGGACAACATTGTCAACAACATTTTATCAGGCACAGTTAAGCTACAAAGTATTTACATCTTATATTAAGCACATATTGCATATGCGGTATGTTATTATGCTTAAAATATGTACTAACTAAAATGTACAGGTGTATCCATATTGTCGTGTATTTTGGAGGCTCTAGTATGGGAAATATCTAAATATGAGGATTAGATGACAATGATACACATGGGATCTGTGCTGAGGGACTTCACTCTTTCAAAAATTCTTAACTCTGTTTAGCTTATGTGTATCTAAACTATTAATATACATTATTGTTACAAGCTCTATTTAATGACCATCAACGTCAGTTTGGTTTAACAACCAATGTTTTGTCAGACGTTGCAGCTGTAAACAGCTGGTCAAATTATAAAAAGGTTTAGGATGTGCAATTTTACTGCCATAATACAGTCATTCTTTGATATTTTGTCAACATGTTTTTTTAAATGCAATTTATTTTCGTGAACACTGATTTACTTTGCATTAACTACGTGCACGTGAAGTAGGAGCTACTTCTGTGTTGTGTACAGTGAAATGGCGTCGTGTTGCATATACCTAGAAGTGTCAAGTGCCGGTCATTTGACAGCTGTGGCTTTCTACTAGTAGTGTTGCAGGGGCTTTACCTACTTAAAAGGTTTAAAGTGCTTAGAAGGTGATACTGCATTGCCTGTTTAGGCCTGTTTGTGTTTATTTAGGTGGACTCATTTATTGTTGGTTGTATGCAGCCAGAAGGTCTTTGTGTTTATGTTTTGGTTATCGTTGGTTATCGTTTTCCTGTGAATATAACCCTTATATATACAATAAAGTAGCACAAAAAGTGATATGTGATGCACGCTCAATGTACATTTTGTTCAATGACTGTTTTACAGGACATAATGTGGTCGCTAAACGGTGCATACCTGTAAAGGTAGCATTTAGTTCTTTGTGTTACATATAACATCTAGACTGAGAAAGGAAGCTGGATGACATTTCGAGTGTGGTATGTGCTGTTACCACTGCTGGACCCACATGTTCACTGCCCATAGAGAAGGTATCGGTCAGGTCCACTCCATCGGCGTACGCCTGCAGCAGGGAGAAGATGTCACGGTTCTTTACCGCTTCATATAGTTTGCGCAGTTTGGCAGTCATGTCTGTTCGTTTGTGCTGGGCAAAGCGCTTCTCGATGTACTTTGCTGTGATAAAGTCTTTCCTGGTCTGCCTGGTGGATGGAAAGACAAATGCAACAATCAACTCAACATACAATAGAGGTGCTCAGTACATGTGGAAAGAGAAGACGTTAAAACGGAGCATTAAAATGCAATCTGGCTGACTGGTGACTCACATGTCACTAGAGGGGTTGGGCTTGGGTATTTCCTCCCCTGAAAGTTTTGCCTCCATGATGTCATTGAAGCCTGCATTTCCCACATTCCTGGCCAGCTGTAAAGAAATTGGGCAGAGTTAGACGCCTCTTCATATAGCTCTACTGCCGAAAAGTTGTTGAGGCTTACCAAGAGTTCTGACGTTCCCAGCACGTCTAAAGTCAGAGATTGTATTCTAGAGTAGTGCACACCCATTTCCCGATGAATACCAGAACATTCAATGCAGATCAGCACACCGAGGTTAGTGGAGAGCCATGTTGGATCTGAAAGGATAACATCATTTAAGATATGGTTCCTGTTTGAAAAGCATTTGTTTTATGACCTAAAATCGAAACCTATTACAAAATAAATATAGCTATAGCTGAAATATTTTAAATCAGGTGACAGGATGGATTAGTGAGTATCACTGTTTCCTTTGCCTGAGTCGGACCAGTCGTCTGAGTTCGAGCCCAGATGGGTCCTTTCTGTGTGGAGTTTGCATGTCTTCCCCATTTCCATGTGGGTTTACTCTGGGTGCGCCAATTTTCTTCCACAGTCCAAAGACATGCATTAGGTTAATTGGTGTCTCTATGTGCCCTGTGATGGATCGGTGCCCTGTCTAGGGATATTCTAGGTTGGGCACTGGTTTTCCCATAACTGATCAGAATTACGCGGATAGGAAAATGCTTGACTAAATGAAACATTTTAAAATAGGTTAATTTACATATTCTTCCTACATAATACACAGAAAATACACATTCAGTTATGCCATGAAAAAGGGAAATCAAAGGAAAGTTAAGGAAATTATTAAAAAATTTAAAGATATAAACTACTGTAGTAACAGGGTAACAGAGTGGACAAAGTGACCAGTTCCATAATTGAACTTCAGTTGGGGTCAGATAGTCTGGCATGTGCTCTGAAAGGTGATTGTTGTGCCTGAGCACGTTTATAACAATTACTCTGAAAGGGTATTTAAATACAGCTTCAAAAAAGTTTGATTTTATTTTCTTTAATAGTGCAATGGTTACAGATTAAAAGGGGTATAATTATTTTCTACAGGCACTGCAAATACTGTTTTACTTATGTTTATTCTAATACTACAGCCAATTCCTTATGGAAAGGAAGCCATTTGATCAAACATGATTTATACATTTTTATGCAAAATTTTGGCACTTCTGGCCAAATTCAATGTTGTTCATAGAGATTTTGCAGGAAACTAACCTAAAAATGACAAATGTTTACAAATGCTAGTTCATACGAGTCAGAATATAACAGCCAGTATGTAAACATAAAGTCTGCCATATGCAACAGGCATTTTCCAGACGATACACTACTAAGGTTTCGAGCTTTGGTTTATTGACTCTTTCAGAAACATTTAAATATTCCATGTATGTAAGTCACATGTAGATCCCATGTAGATTTTATGTTGTTTTTCTTTTCGCTTCAAAATCACGTTTAGCATCAGGCTGTATTATTAATTAAACCAAATATTTAAACAATTTAAATTACACAAACTTTATTTTTAACATTATGATTATTATTGTTGGTGTGTTTAAGGTTACAGCATGCTGTCTTTCTTTTTGCTGTTTTCAGACTAAAAAGACTAAAAAAAAACCCAGGACTGGCATTTTAGTTAAACCAACAGCTAACAGTATTTGCTCAGTTTCTCATGTTCATGGTAAGATGTGGAATGGAATATGGATTGGTAAGTGGATCAGCCCTGTCTTTCCAATATCCCGATATTAAAATAGGAAGGTGTAGTATCTCTATCTGTAGTATAAGGTGTGTTTTGAGTCATTTATGTCACATACAGTAACTGACATGACGAATGATGAATGAACTTATGAATTAAATATAATATATAAAATTGGCAGTTAATGGGTTAATATATACAGTGTGTATATACAGTATATAGCTATATTTCATTTTGATATATCGCCTAATTTTTGTGAGCAGTAAATATCTATATATCATGGCCTAGTCTACTTTAAACATTTTTCCTCAGTACATTTCCCAGTGCTTATCAATCCTGCCGTGAGTCCTCATCTAGTGCAATTCCGCATCTAGCACAATGCTTTTCTTTGCTGTTTATCCCTTGGTCCTGTTTAATAATTCCTCAGGTGAAAAAAGGAATCATGCCTTGGACCTTTCGCCATTCCACTGCAAGGCTCAGCAGGGGGAGCTGTTAGTCCCCTTGGGGGCCGGGGGGTGGGGTGGGGGGTGGGGGCAGAGAGAGAGAGAGAGAGAGAGAGAGAGAGAGAGAGAGAGAGAGAGAGAAGGGTTCTTATTTTGCCCAGCCTCTCCTCTTTTAGATTTAGATGTGACCACTCATGCCTGTGTGATGCCAGAGGGCATCACTGGGACCTAAATTTTAGGTCAGCTGTGGCCTGTGGTAGCCTAGTGGCTAAGGTACTGGACTCTGATCAGATGGTCCAGGGTTCAAATCCCCCAACCCAATAGCCCCCCACCCCCGGTTTCGTTGGATTATGGAACTGCAAAATGCTGTAAATGTAATTGTGAGCCGTTTGAATTTGAACAACATAACCAAACAAGCTGTGGATTGGAAATCATCCCAAGATGAACAGGCTAAATGAGAGATGTGATAGAATATGATTTAGCGAGCAAATTACAAGCCAGGTCCATAAGAATCCATTGTGACTTAAATAAAAGTGAAGTTAGTGATAAACAATGAAATGTATCACTCACTGGAAGCACCACAGTCGCAACACTCATCATTCCCGCTCATTCGCTTCACCTCACTAACGATGGCTTTGCTAAGCTCTTGCACAATATTGTTCTCGTCCTCGTTCTGATCCCCTTTAAAGGCATTGTTCAGGGCCTCCTCCTTGCTGTTCTGCAGAACAGACACCCATCTGCAGGTGGACGTGAAAAAAACAATCTGAAGAAAAGCTCATGACTGTGTCATTATCGAGATTATTTAGTGATACCATTTGCTCAAATGTCTTTCACTCACAAGCTATTTTCGGTCCATATATTTTGCATTCAATAATCTACAATGACAAAGTGCACATTTTTGCTAATGTGTTGAAACCATTCTTGGGTGACCATACACCCTACAGAACAGACAATGTGTGCCACTCTTGTCCAGTTTGGCATGCTTCCATTCATCCCTATGAATGTCACTTGCTACTTAATCATGATAATTGAGTTAGCACCTAATTTTCGTAATGGAACAGCTTTCTTTGACTTTTCCTTTGCAATTTAATGAAATAAAATCAAATGCTTCTTATTTGAATCGCTTAATGTTCATTTTGAAACTCATTTTTGTGAGCAGTTTATTTAGTGTGATCTCCCTTTACACTTGAGTAATAGCAGCATCTGGCAACTTCAACAAAATGCCCAGTTGATCCTTCTACACTTGATCAAGAGAGTTTTGAAAGGCAGCAGCACAGAAGCCACTCTACTACTGATTTCACACTAAATGTTAACTTTTGACAGCAGAAGCCATTTTGTTAAGAAAACTGTGTTTTGTCAATTACACAATTCCTGTATTTTCTCTTTGTAGCTTAATAAAGAGATGGATAAATAATTACATATGGTCATTATTCCATTGTTAAAACAACAAATATATTGTCATAGTACTCTAGTTTAGAAAGGTAGACACATATAAGGCCTTACTTTTTATGTTAGGATAAAAAGCAAGCCAGGACATCCAAGGAACTCTTTGTAGGCATTCGCCATAAAATTGTGGAAAGGCAAAGATCTGTGCAAAGGTGTAAAACCATTTCTATAAGATTTGAACTGTTCTCAACAGTACGGTGGCTAAAATGTTGAGAACAGTCTAAGTTTGGATCCGCCTTCAGTCCTCCTAGTTTTGGCCAAATTGAGTAACTACAAAAAGGGCCTTGGTCAGGGGGGTAACCAACAATGCAATGGTCACTCTAACACTGGTTCTTGACAAACAGAAGGATGTATGTACGCCCTGTACCTGCATGAATAAGGGCAATTATATATTTCATGTTTTAAACCTCATTAATGCCTAATTCCAGAGAACACAGGGTGTTCCATTGCAGGGTCTGGTAGGGGTTGCTCTTGCAACTATGAGTTTTTCCTTCCCACTGTCGCCATAGGTTTGCTTAATTTGGGATTGGCAATAAAAGATAATTTAATACTGTAAAGCTGCTTTGAGACAATGTTCCAATGTAAAAAGCTCTATAGAAATGAATCTTACTTGACTTGATATGACCATATTGTTACAATTCCAGGGTGTCTTAACCCCGTACTGTACTTCTCCTCAAGTTCTGCTAACGCTTCATCCACTTTAAAACAACACAATAACCCCTCATGGACAAGTTCCTCATTTTGTAACATTGGTAACCTTGGTATACAGGGAGCAAAGAGTAATGAACCCGACAAACAGAAGGATGGCCAAATCAGCAGCACTCACCAATCAGGCCTTTACGTAGGGTGGCTAAAAGGCAGCCGGTATTGAGTGAAAGGCATATAACAGCCCAGTTAAGAGTTTGCCAAAAGCAAGAAGAAAAAATATCACCGTTATTACTGTTTCTAAGCACTTTACAGTTGGCACAATGCATCCAATTTTAGAATCTCTCTCGAATCTACCAAACTCATATTCTTCACACTGATACAGAGAGGGTTTGTCGACACTTTAGACCTCACTTCTAATCCTCGCATACTGAAACTTACACTTGACATTCGGCCTCGTCCTCTGATTGGAAATGGTAGGTTCTATCATCTGTAATAAAATAATAGATTTAAATAATTAGCAATGAACCATAAGTACAACTGCTTGAGAGTAGAAATACATTTGAAGTTTGTGGGCATGACTCACGGGATATGAGATCAAAACTCTTCTTCTCTTCTGGGTTGCACTTCACTTGGCAGGTTAAGAGGTTAAGTTTGGCTGGGGGAGTGTTTGCCTATGAAATAAAGTGAGACAGCAAATGGCCATCTGAATACATTGTTTCTGATAAGAACCACCATATTATTTCAACAACAGTATTGGGGGATTTGTAATCATTGTATTTATGAAGCGTGTTATATAAAGTTAGTATATATTGGGAATCATATTTGAAACATTTCCCTCTCGTCTGGCTGAGTTCATTTGATTACTGAATTCTTTGATCAAACTATATGAATTCCCTGTCCCTGCATGAATAAGGACAATCACGTTTTCATGTTTTAAACCTCATTAATGCCTATTCCCAGAGAACACAGGGTGCTCAAGTGTTTTCCGGATGGGTCACCCATCAATCGCAGGGTTTGGCAAGGGTCACTTTTGGAATCCCCGACCTGGCTGGAAAACACCATAGCTTCTCAAATCTAGTTCTAAACAGTGGTCAGCCACTGCTCCACCCAAGTGCCCCAAGAACAGGTAGACTGAATTGGCTATACATTATTTTTATATTATTATGTGTGTATCAGTTTGAATACAGGCATGTGCCACTAAACAACCACATTACATTCTGTGAAATAGGATGCTGAAGAAATGGGAATTTGCCTGGACACTGCCATAGCCCTTATGTCCTGCCATGGCACTGATACAAATGTGGTACAAGGTTCCTGATTTGTAAAGCTGGTAACCTTGGTTATAGAGGGAGCAAGGAGTCATTAACCCTTTTCTTTAGGTATGTATGGAAGACATGTGCAAAAGTTATTTTGTTTTAGTATTACAAAAGCATACCATATAGTTTAGTCACAGTCAGTGAGCTGCGGTCCTTCATAAAAAAGAGATGTTCAAGTAAAGGTTAGATTGGGTTAGGTTTCCAGGTCATGTGGTACAGGCCCTGCTGTAATTATGCCAGCAGCTTCTCAGCTGGCTGTTATTGTACCTTCCTTGGCTTGTGTGCTCATAGTTCCCTTATTTGTAACTTTCCCTCAGAGATGATTGCAGTGTCTTATGTGAAGCTGCTGTTCAGCCAACTCAAACCCACAAACTCCTTATATAGGCAGAGCTATCTTTAAAATAAATGGTTAATTCAGATGTTCACTGTACTTTTCCTGCCTTCTGTTTCTGCTGAAGCATAATCCATTTTGATACAAAACAATAATTTAATTTAAGCTGTTTTAGTCAATATTTATTTTATCTGCTACTATCACTTAGTTTCTGCTATTTAAAACATTACTACAAACATGTTTGACCAGATAGATTAGTTTAATTCTTACATTCAACATCTCAGCCAGCAAAGGAGGATGGGTCTCCTTTTGAGTCTTCCCAAGGTTTCCTCCTTAAAATTAGTTTTCCCTTGCCACTGTTGACAAAGGCTTACTCAATTTGTGATTGGCAATAGAAGATAATCTAACACTGTAAAGCTGATTTGAGACAATGCTCCAATGTAAAAAAAGCTCTATGGAAACAAATCTGAGTTGACTTGATATAACTATATTGTTCCAGTTTCAGGGTGTCGAAACCCCAGCTAAGTAAAAGCCTATTCAGATGTTCACCGCTTAATGACACACTGTACTTCTCCTCAAGTTCTGCTAATGTTTCGTCCACTTTCATACAACACAATAACCCCTTACGGACAAGTTCCTGATTTTAGAACATTGGTAACCTTGGTATACAGGGAGCAAGGAGTAACGAACCATTGCTTCCTGAAACTGCTTGTTCTGCTGTTATACTAAATTGAATGGTTCAATGGTTTTATCATTTAATAACAACCAATAATTCAAGCATGAAAACTATTAATATTAGTAATAGAAAATTTTGCACATGGGTCACACAGCAATCCAGTGATGACTTATGGTGAAGCCAGGTGTCACATATAGAAAAGATTGGTTCAAGGGGATGCTTGTTGGAAGATGGTGCTGCAACAGCACCCTTACCCAGCCCTGTGTCTCAGCTTTAGGTTTCTGACTACTTACCTGCTAAGCTGTCAAATGCTAAGTCCTTAATCAGGACCTTGAACTAACTAAATTGTAAAATACTCTGGAGAATCAGGTGCCTAGTACCGGAAAACACAAAGTGCACTTAAATGTGTTTATGGATTACTTTTGTAATAAGGATAATCCACTGACTGACCCCTATCCCTCAGACATGGTGGTGAGTTATCATTTATAGCAGTGGCCATTAACCAGAGTGACTTACAATTAATACAGTCTTACAATCCAAGAAATTGTGATTGTGGGTTAAGGACCTTGCTGAACCCTGTACCTTCTGGTCCATAGTTCAGTACCTTAACCACTAGGCTACCACAGTCTCAAATCAAATTGCCACTGCACGACCTGAGCGTCTACAGAGTAACCTGCATCTAAAAAATTCATGTTTCTGTCTATTAAAAAAATATATATTTGGGCCATTTAGAGTTAGAGGTATCAAGGGTGTAGTCAAATCAGTTAAGAATAGAACACAGCCCCAATTTTGCACAAATTCTTCATTACCGTTCCATGCCATATGGTCAAATATCCATTCTTCACTGAGCACTTCCTCTTCTGCCACACCTTCCTTAGCCTGAAAACCATACAAATATGGGAGATATTACTAAATCCCTTCTGTTCACAGACTTCGAGGATGTTAGCTTTCATCGAATGCAGCTACAATTTGGAGACCAATAGATGATATTATACTAAAAACATCATATAACGTAAAACTTCTGAAGCATAAACAATACGTTTACAGGATTAAAAATATAATTAAGCTCCGATTGTATACTCTGCCAACAATGGTATTATAATGCTTAGTGTAAGGGCCTTTGCATCACCCTTCGCTGCGTTTGAAGAGCATGCCGGAGCGCTCGGTTCCATGAGCCTTGTTACCCTGCAGCTGGTGTAGACTGTAGCCTGTGTTCTGTTTGGACTGCGGGTCCTGTCAAGGCCAAAAATGTCTATTTACAATTGAGAACAGCTTGGAAGTGTTGCCATTTTCTGTACCAAATGCAAACCATGTGTTTCAATACTCAGTAACAACGAAGAAAACTTGCATTCAGGCGAAATTAAATAACAAAAGCATCATAATTATGAAAATCAACAATCTTCTGTAAGTACTACACTCTGTCATGTTGAGGCTCAACTTAAGCAAACACAGAGAGACAGACAGGCAGACAGACAGACAATGAACCGGGATGGAACATGACATGGGAACCAGGTTAGAACCCATATCAACGTAGGCCAGGATGGAACCTGACAGAACACTACTGGATGATCCTTCAATTGGGAACACTTTTTACTTAAATCTAAAAAAATCGAATTTGTAACAATTTTAATTATTACAAGACAATGTTTACAAGCTTTAAAATATAGAATTATGGCAACAACCGAGCTTGTACTGAATTTAAATATGTACTTACATATTAATCATTTATAAGCTACTGTTAGTCAACAGCTAGGATATAATGCATTTTAAATGAGACCAACGTATCAAAGTATTTGCTGTTTAAAACATAAACCAATTAAATATTGGTGAATTTTGATTTTTTGGTGATGAAATAAAATATATCTGTAGTACATAAGCTATATGTTTTATAACAGGAAACACTTATATAATTAAATACTTATATAATAAAGTATTTCCAACATGAATTTATAACCTGGGACTGAAGAAGTTCCCCTAACTGAAAAATCACCCTGCTACGATACAGCTTCCTGGCACATGACTTCTGGTCATGACACGAGGGGCCTCAATATGTGACCACAAAGAGACATTTCCCTTTCAGGTCACAACAAGTAACTGTAAGTAAACAGTAAACCATAACCCCCCTTTCCTTGAACTTGCAGAAAATGTTAATAGACTAAAAACAACCTCAGTGATGCACATGCCATAGATCAGACCTTATGTTTTCAATACTAAAGAAATATTGCAGTTACAATAAGAAAGCAATTACAGTGCTATTGGTCCTAAACTCTTTAAACTTTTCATAGTTTTCCAGTTGGGAGTGTGTCTACAAAAGTCATGGTGTTCACCAAAAGTGCAGTACTGTGGTATAATATCTGAGAAACAGCACTACCACACACACAGGAGTCTAAACAATGCATTTTATTATCAACAACTGATAAATTAAGTTATAAAAATAAAAAATGCACTAATAAGGCAGTGAATGTGAACCAGTTTATATATACTGCTCATAAAAATTATGGGGTTAGAGTTTGGATTGGGTTGGGGTTAGTGTTAGGGTTGGGGTTAGGATTGGGTTGGTTTGCAGTTAGTGTTAGGGTTGGGGTTAGTATTAGGGTTAAGGTTAGTATTAGGGTTAGGGTTAGTATTAGAGTTGCAGTTAGTGTTGGGGTTAGTATTAGGGTTAGTATTGGGGATTGGGTTGGGTTGCGGTTACTGTTAGGGTTGGGGTTAGTATTAGTGTTAGGGGTAGTATTTGGGTTGGGGTTAGTATTAGGGTTAGTATTAGGGTTAGAGGTAGTATTAGGGTTGGGGTTAGAATTGGGTTGGGGTTAGTATTAGGATTAGAGTTAGGGTTGGGTTGCGGTTAGTGTTAGGATTGGGGTTAGTATTAGTGTTAGGGGTAGTATTTGGGTTGGGGTTAGTAGTAGAGTTGGGGTTACGATTGGGTTGGGGTTAGTATTAGGGTTAGAGTTAGTATTAGGGTTGGGGGTAGTATTAGGGTTGGGGTTAGAATTGGGTTGGGGTTAGGGTTGGGTTGCGGTTAGTGTTAGGATTGGGGTTAGTATTGGGTTGGGATTAGGATTGGGTTGGGGTTAGTATTAGGGTTGGGGTTAGTATTAGGGTTGGGTTGCGGTTAGTGTTAGGGTTGGGATTAGGACTGGGTTGGGGTTAGTATTAGGGTTGGGGTTGGGTTGCGGTTAGTGTTAGGGTTGGGGTTAGTATTAGGGTTGGGTTGCGGTTAGTGTTAGGGTTAGGATTGGGTTGGGGATAGTATTGGGTTGGGATTAGGACTGGGTTGGGGTTAGTATTGGGGTTAGTGTTAGGGTTGGGGTTAGTATTAGGGTTAGGGGTAGTATTTGGGTTGGGATTAGGACTGGGTTGGGGTTAGTATTAGGGTTAGGGTTGGGTTGCGGTTAGTGTTAGGGTTGGGGTTAGTATTAGGGTTGGGTTGCGGTTAGTGTTGGGGTTAGTATTGGGTTAGGATTAGGCCTGGGTTGCGGTTAGTGTTAGGGTTGGGGTTAGTATTAGGGTTGGAGGAGAAGATGGATCATACAGGAATATTTTACAATGGACAGGCACATTCACTTTTGAACACCATTTACATCTTGGTACAAATAAGTAGGGTAAATCATCCACACAAACACGAATAACTTGCAGTTATAACAAAGTGTCTAAATACATCACCGGAGTTAGAACTGAGAACTATATATATATGTATCAAAGTGTATTAATAATAGGCCTAAAGAACAAAAGTGAAGGTCTAGAGAGACTTACATCTTTCTGCTCTGCTTGTAACGAGGACTTTAACATGTCTCTGAGCTGAATCAGCTGCTTCTTTTCTCCCTCTTGCACCTGTTTGAACTAATAAGCAAGCAGAAAGATTCAAATACAATGTTTCCAAGACTCATCCAAAACGAAGGTGACTAAGAGGTTGAGAAATACTAAAACACAACTCACTCCTGTTAAGTCTGTAGACAGTTTTTCCATTGTCGGTTTAAGATTCTCCACAACTTTCAATCCATCCTGAAAAAAACTGAATAGACAGGAGAATAAAAGCGACGGCTCATCCATCACATCCTGTAATTTAAGAAAACGTACTTGCACTGCGCATGGAAATATTTGATGAGATTCTGCACCAGGTCGACTCCCTTCTTGATTTTGATATCATTCACTTTGATGAGATACTAGAACAGAGAACAGGCCTCAGGACTGAAAAGAACAAACTCTCCCAATAGATACCTGGCAGTATGTTTGAAATGCGACTCTCACTTCACACATCTGGAGCTGAAAGGCTCGTCTCTCTTTCTCCATCTCCTCTGCAATCTCCCCTCCACTGATCTCTGTCCTGATCATGCCATGCTGTTTGGCATGCTCCCTCTTCTCCTTCTCGATCTTATTCCTACAGTGGTCAAACACACCATATGGTTTTTACTTTAATCTGGTGTAAGGACTAGTTAACTTTTCGTTAATGAACTTATTACCCATTTGTACCAATATATCTAACTATACTCACTGGAAACTGTATCCAGTGCACCTGCCGTATTGGTGCATAGTACATGGTGGTAGATCGACTGTATAATTAATTATTGTAGCTCATTTTTTTCCGGTGTACATTTAGTAAACCACATTTTACCCCATGTATATTTAGTAAAGTGTCACCATACTACCACGGCTAACCATATATGACTAGGGTGGTATGCTATTTTTAATATACATTGAAGCACTGGGTTAATGACTAGAAGGTTGAGAGTTCAAGTCCCAGCAGTGCCAAGCTGCCAAGGCTTATAACCCACCATTGACCGGATTGTATCACATGTAAGTTGCTCTGCACAGACATATTCTAAAGGTTTTAAATGTAAATGTTATACATGTAGCACTAGGATGAGTGAATTTTGGTGTAGCAGTGTTTCTATGGCTTTGTTTATATTGTATTAGAATTTGGTTCTAGCTTTCTGTTTGATTCTGATTTTGGGTGGTAAATATGTAGCCTACTGCAACGGGAAACTGTTATTACAGCATGTTTTATTAAGTATAAGCTAGATTGTAAAGCACTTTTCTAGTTCCCTGGACCAGCTCTGACAATAGGTTAATGGAAAAGGGATAAGGCAGAACTGTTATTTCAGACATTCAACCTATTGATCACGTAGCATCAAGCAAACACTACTAATCACATGAAACACATTGTGTTTCAACAATATACAGTACTATGCAAAAGTCTTAGGCCACTGTTGGATTTATGTTACAATGTCCATATATTGTCCACATATAACATGGTGCTGATGTTTAGATGCAAAACTTTCATAATCTTCTTTTCGACTGATCTGTATTCCAGTCTATGTTAGCATTTATGTTAGCAAAAGTGATTAATTGGCTGCTACCCTTACTAACACTTACTAAAAGACCTCTCCTGAGCGAACTGTAGTAAAGTTACTTTACTTGTAGACAAGTAATCACTTGTCACTGTAGCCTATAGAAGTTGTTTTTATATGAAACAAAAATGTTCCGTATTTTCATATTGTATTCTAATAAAGAGACAAATAAATAATGATTTGATTAGTCACAAAGATATGACACACCCTAAGGGTGATTCATACACATGAGCTATTACCCATGTTCAAAGTCTGAATTTGTGTGCGAATTTGGGGGCAAGATGTTTTTTTTTTTTTTTTATTTTTTTTTTTTAAAGAAGCATTTGAATTCTTAGGTTATGTATATGGTTATCGCTAATCTAATCTAATGGTGGCCTAAGACTTTTGCACTACTGTACATTACAAAACATACAGCGGAAAAGCACATCTGAGTCTGTGTTTGGTTCCAATACCCTGACTACGATTTGCTTAGGATATCATTCATTCATTCATTCATTCACCAACTTATCTGTTTGATCCTGGACAGGGTTGCGTGAGAGCCCGTGCACGGAGAAATGGCAGGAACATCCCTAGACAGGGCACCGATCCATCATAGGGCACACACTCGCACACTAGGGGAACTTTAGATACACCAATTTGCCTAACAAGTGTCTTTGGACTGTGTGTACCCGAAGGAAACCCACACTGACACGGGAAGAACACGCACACTCCACAGTGAAATTACCCAGACTGCTCCACCTGGGGACTGAAACACCTTGCTGCATGCTCTTAAAATATATAAACACAAATGCCACGCTGCATTTGCTGCTGTTTGTTCAAGGCACAGCGTGATAAGCACCTTAACTACTACACGTTTTATGGTAAGACTAAAGGTCTAAAATCACACAACTGACATCATTCATTACATCAGCTTCTCAAATACACCACAAATCAACACAAAGAAAACTAAAATCAGATTGATGTTGTCTTTTTAGGCTTTGTTCATGATGTCATATGGTCTAGTCGTCAAATGTCCACCTCACTAAATAAACATCTATAAACACATGCCAATTTTTGCTAGTTGTTTTAGGTGCTGGACTGTTTTAATACAGAGTCAGCATTTCTGCCAAAACCATGCACCTCCAGTTTAGACAACAGCATGACTATTTGGGAGTATCCCTCTCCCTGCTTGATACAGAAACAGTGATATCATAGGCTTGGCTTCAGGCTTGGTCTAGCTTTTTCCTTCCTCAGATATGGTTTTGCTCTGTCATTTTATACCACTTTGCTGTTGAAAATGCCCAAAATGAACACCCCGTGTTCCATTTCCTAATTTAAATTAAGATGCATCACTATTAACTAAAACAATTTCACACTGTAATTATTCTATTTGGTGATTCAGAATAAAGATTTCTTTTCTCTTGTGTTGTTACGTCAGCTATATAAACTGATGCACAAGAATGATCTGTTGCTCAAAAAGTTACAAACGAACAAATGATGAACTTCGTGAACTTATCCAGTCTGTGATCAGTGAGCTAAAATCAACTAGTCTGCTTCACAGAAAGATAACCAGGAATAGTAAACTTGAAAACAAGTATGTGTGTGGTTCTTACACTTTGGTCTCATAGTCCTTCCAGGCTTTATCGAAAGGCTTTTTGAGATCCTGAAGACACAAACAAGACAGAATATTTTATACTGAGAGTTCAGAATTTGACTCTGGTATATTATACCCGTATCATATATACACTGCTCAAAAAATAGGGGCTGTCCATGTCCATTTTGAGACATCCCCCAATTTTTGTGAGCAGTATGTATAGATCACAGGATGAAGCGCTGCCAATTGAAATCTCATACCCCTTTCACTCCTTTCAGATCTCCTTTTAGGAGACTGTCTAATGGAAATGTGATGATGTTGCTCATATTCTGCAGCTGTGAACAAAGAGTAATGATTTTCAGTTTGGCAAGATGAACTTTCTGCTGATAAGATGATCCACTCAAAGTTTTTGAGTTCTCATAATGAGCCTACAATATGATTTCCCATTGTTATATTAAATATACTGCTCATCATGTGCTCCTGTTAGACACTATAGGTATGCCCCAACACAAGCAGAGTGGGAAAATGTGGTGAGGAAAAGCCGTAGTCGTGGTTATTTATGCTCTGCTTTGATATATACAGTACATACGAGCTTAAGATGGATTTGTTGGAACATATCCCCATCGTACATCGTACTTTCTGTACTGGCCACAGTAGGTTGAACTTATGTACTGAGATCCTATGTTACTAGGAGACTTACCAGGTTCTTGAAGAGAGCAGTAAGCTCTTTGGTGAAACCTGCAAACTTGAGGAATTCTGCTGACACATCTGGGTCATCTCTATACACACAAGTCTCCCCAAATTTCTCCAGAGCCTGAATGTACTGCTCCTCATTCTCCACATGGGCTGAGCATGCATACACAAACGCATATAGATATCGCTGACGATATTTCACGCAAGGTAACGTTTACATTTCTGAGCGGGCAACTAGGTTTTCTCCAGGGTTATTTCTGGTTTGTGTGTCATTACAAATAGTATAACTGTACAATGTGCCTGCAAGATTCTCAATGTTTTATGACAACAATGTTAAACACACATTCAGCAGAAATCATACTCTGAGCTTCGAATTTTCCCCAGCAAGCTAGACACAGAAATGGTACTGTCCTTCACTCTGAAGATGAACTCGGCAGTGCTTGACCTTAGGAGTGATGAGCACTGGGAAACGTAGTGAGGAATAGCCATGGTTGCACAATAATCGTTTTTTGGTTTTTTTTGTATGCAGTGCCTGACGTAGGGAGTCACGTGATGGGAGTGATGATCACTGGGAAATATAGTAAGGATACCCAGGGTGTTAAGGTACACAATGCTATTACATATGCAGTATATTTTAAACTCCTTAGTTTCAGTAATTTTAATTTACAATGGATTTGCTGGAATGTATCGTAAGTAGGGGATTAGTGTTAGTAAGCAGCAGTTAGTAGTGTATTTCAGCCATTCCCACTGCAATTGATTATCCCTTTTAAAAGCTCAGCTGTCTCCATGAGGGTCTTTTTAAATTACTACAAGCTTTAACATGCTTGGAAAAAACTTTCTGAATATGTGAAGTTACAGACATGCAATAATGGGAAGTGTTGGGCTAATTAACAGAGCAAAGAACTGCCATGCTTCTCACCCACAGAACAGGTTTTCATTTAAAACACAGACAGAACGCAGGCTGTGGCGTTGCCAAGATTTAGGCAAACATATTACTGTTGCACCACATCGAAGCACTCAAGAGGTCAAAACTCAAGGTGCAAGACAGTCAAGCTATCTTAGAATTTGTTGCACATTTCTTTCACGTTTCACTTTTCTCACATTCACTGCACTTTTTAGTTCTGTACCTGGACTGAATTGTTCTTTGTAAAAGTAACCCACATAAGCTACCACAGTAGTTCCGTATTTCACAGACCATATGACAGGCTTAAATAATCAATAAATAGAGTGCAGATCACGTTTGTATATGGATTACAGCTGGAGGAGTTTTGGGACATCTTTGTATCAAACGTAAAAAAACACCAGCGCAATGACAGAGGGAAGGAAGGAGAGAAGGAACGAGAGAGAAAGAGGGAAAGAGGGGGAGAGGGAGTGAGAGAGAGGGAGAGATCGAGAGAGAGAGGCTAAGCGAAAGAAAGAGAAAGAGAGAAATAGAGCAAAAAGAGAGAGGGAGGGAGGGAGGGAAGGAGGGAGAGAGAGATTCTTTGTGTGTGTGCTACCAAGTTTATATATCATAATGAGGGCATAAAGACAGAGTGGTCTGGCATTTATAACCTTGTGCAGATGTTGTGCTGCTATTCACAACAAAAAAAGTTTTTTTTAACAGAAAACATTTTGTTTTGAAAGAGAGAGAGAGAGAGAGAGAGAGAGAGAGAGATAGCAAAAAGGGAGAGGAGGGAGAGAGAAAGAGGGGGTAGAGATAGGGAGAGAGAGGGAGGAAGACTTGCTGAGACTAGTAGTATATAGGAATGACAGCAATGTGAACAAAACTCAAGTCATTTTGATTTTTCCTGCGGTCTATGCTGCACTAGATATGCATTGAAATGGTTCTTGAAATTCATTAGGAATTTGATAGACAAATATAATATTCCACCTTCATTACTTTGGGTCATCTAACTAATCAGAATCTTTGGTTACTTTGAGATCCACAAACATCATGAACTCATCAAGAAGTATTGCTTTAGTAATACTAAACATTAATATATTGCTCCTGCATTAATGCATGCATTAATCACTTCACTATGTTCAGTGACATATCTCACAATAATAAAACATATCCTCACCAATCACTTAATTAGCTACCCTTCCTTGTTTCTTAGAGATATACTTCATGGTTCTACTTTTTAGTTCTTCAATTACAGACTGTAGTCTTGCTTTTTCACTACATACATTGCTTGTACCCTACACTCTCTTTGCTAATAGTCAGGATCCCCACAGGACCACCATAGATCAGATCCTATTTGAGTAGTGGATTACTCTTAGCACTGCAGTGACACTGATGTGGGTGTGGTATGTTTGTGTGTGTTGTTCTGGTATGACTGGATCAGACACAGTATTATTCTGGAGTTTTTAAACACTGTACAGTAGACTTCGATGACCAGGAGACAGCAGTTGCAGTACCCCGCTGACCCACGCTGTTCGGCAGATGATGGCTAGTCCATTGTTCAAGTTTTTGTTTCCTGTTCATCCCACGACCTTCGTTGAAGTAGGTTCTCAGTTCCGTTTTCATTTCATCCTTTCTCTTTATTTTGCTTTCTTTCGGTATTCATCTCTTGCGCGATTTCATATTTTGGCTTCCAGTGCCATTCGGAAAATTTGGCTTCCAGTGCCGTTTGGAAATTTCGGCTTCCAGTGCCGTTTGGAAATAGGAAATTTCGGCCTTCGGGTTTCTCTGGACCCTCGGCTTCCAGGCTGTTCTTCTGGACCCTCGGCTCCCAGGTCGCCCCTCTAGACCCTCGGCTCCCTTGCCGGTTTGTGTGGTTTTTTGTCTTTTTTCCCTTGCAGGACTCCCTGCTTCTCTTCTCAGCGCGAGACTCTGGGTTCCTGCCCTGCTGGAATGAGGTGTCACTTCTTCCCACTCACTGTCTGGGGCTATGGAAGCGGAAATGGCCGAGTATAAGCTGCTGGTCTTTGACACCTGCACCTGGACCCATTAGGCCTCGTCCTCCTTCACCCGTTATGGGTCCTTTGGTGGGGTGGCGGCACTGTCACACCCATGGGCGGTTCCAGCAACATAACCATTCCTATCCTCCTGTAGCATCTCCGTATGACCTCTAATCACGCACTTATTACACGCACCTGGGATTAATCGGCTTCACATTATTTATACTCCATCCTTGCTATGTTGCTTCGTGAAGTCTCATTGTTGCTACCTCGCGGATAGCACCTCATGCCCTAGCTTCCCGGTTTTTTATTTATTTTAATTGTTTATGTTTCTTACTGTTTTGACTCTGGTTTCCGTTCCTCGTCCATTCTCCTTTTATCGCTCCCGGGACTTTGTTTATGACGTGTACCGATCCTCGGAACCTTGTTTTTGCCACGTACTGTTCCTGGGACTTATACTGCCGTGTTTTTTCCTGCCATGTTTTGCCATAAACTTCTGCCTGCAACTCTATGCTGCGGTTGTCTCGGCCATTTCCACGTCACACGTTACAGCAACTTACAATTCATACAGTCTTATAATCCAAGCAATTGTGGGTTAAGGGCCTTGCTCAGGGACTCAACTGTGGCTGGAATAGGTGGGATTTGAGCCATGGACCTTCTGGTCCATTGTCCAGTACCTTAATCACTAGGTCACCACGGCCATTGTGCATTCCACAGGCACATCTACCATGTTGCTTTACCTTGTAGATGTAAAGTCAGACAGCAGCTTATCTGCTTGTCCACACTTTGTCAGGAGTGCTTAACAGAATGCTGCCTACAAGATGGTTGTGGCTTGCCATTTTTGGTTGCCATAATATTGTTAGTCCAAGGGTGACTCTGGGGCATTGACAAAAACTCTAGCAGCACTGCTGTGTCTGATTCACTCATGACTACATAACAAACTACGACACAAAACCACCACCACACAGTGTCACTCCCTGACCTGTGCTGGTCCTGTGGGGGTCTTGACCATTAGTGAACAGACTAAAGGAGACTAAAGAAGTCTAGATGGACTAAAGTCTGTAATTGTAGAAAATGATATACAGTGCTTCTATATGATACGTATAATTGATCAAATGGACAGTGTAGAAACAGGGAAGTTAACATAAATAAGTGATCGGTGAGTAAACATCTGTTTAACATCAGTATTCATCAGTATTAATCAATAGGCCTAAGAAATTATTACATTCAAATGTATATATGGCTACAGGTAATACATGACGGCTTACTATTAGAATGCAATAGTTTGGGCACCCCAGGACTAATGACATGTTTTGATGATTATCTAAATGAAAAGAACATTTTACTGAGAATGAACGGTTCATGAACATTTTGAGTGCTAGAGTGCCCTAGTGTAAAAGTTTGGGTATCTTTTCAAAATATATACTTGTGTTTTTGTAAGCTCTCAGACACTAGTAACTGATTATTGTTAATGATTCGTTAAACTTTGAAAGTATTTTCTCTGCTTTTCGCTTTTGGAAAATCAACTAACCATAATAATTTGACCAGGATTGCCTGGCATTTGTGCAGGTTCTAAACACAGATTCTCATCATATTAGACAGTGGTGGTGAGGGATTAGAACACCTGACAGCAAAGCCTTTGCTATTTTAATAGCATACTGTTATGACTAAGCAAAATTCTGGTGAGAGGTCAGGCTGTGTAAGCGAGATAAAGCCTGCTAAAGTTGATCAGATAAAAACAGATTCAGCACAGTAAACCTCTTTTGTTT
Organism: Parotocinclus haroldoi; assembly: GCA_034779995.1. Classification (NCBI taxonomy): domain Eukaryota; kingdom Metazoa; phylum Chordata; class Actinopteri; order Siluriformes; family Loricariidae; genus Parotocinclus; species Parotocinclus haroldoi. The sequence goes on along the minus strand of JAUZST010038320.1, from coordinate 2,767 downwards.
CTCCAATCTATGCCTCGACCTTAGTTCGTATAGCAGGGCACCTCACTATTTTCCACTTCCAGTGGTTTTACTCCCACCAATCAGTCAAGTCACATTTAAATATATGGAGCTTTTTACAATAGAACAAATGAGCTAGGGTAACAGTGACAAGGAAAAGTTCTCTAAGCCTCTCTAAGCCAGGTCCTGCCCCCACTAAAGCTGTTCTTCAGTCATCATTTCCAGTCCTCATATCTTTTCTCAAAGCACATTAGAGGGTCCCTGCCAGCAAAACTTGCCTGCTGAGGACATGGGGACCTACACTGACTGACTTTCCTTTCCACTGTCACCTTAGGGTTGCTTAATTTGGGATTGCCCTTATAAGATAATATAATATTGTATAGCTGCTTTGAGACAATGCACCATAGTAAAAAGTGCTATATAAACAAATCTGAGTTTGACTTAAACATAGTTTCTGTGCATTTCAAATATTTTTTTAATAAATGCTCTATTCAGGTAATTTAGTTGACCTATTGAGAATACTCTTTTAGTCTTGGTCTTCCCATGGGTTCTTCCTCATCACATTTAGAGATTTTTTCCTTGCCATTGTAACCCTTGGCTTGCTCATTTTAGCACTGTGGACTTAGCTATAAAACTGCTTTGACGTGGTGCTCATTATTAAATCCCAACGGCCTTGTGAAGCTTAGATGTTACTATGAAAGAGTGAACTAAAACAAATAATAATAAATCAATTCACAAATAAAAACAGTAACAACAGGTTTAATAAACAAAAACTAAACTGCATGCACTGTATGGTTGTGAGTCTGTGTTTGGCTATATGGTCTTCTTTAAACGCAATTAAAAAACAATCAACGTTATGACTTTTTCCCTGGGTTTCTGCTCTTTAACAGTAAACAAATAATGGCACTGCTCACAAACATTTCCCTTTGAAATATCCCCTCCATGTTGTAAACAGGATATATAGTGAATTTGTAATACCCATGGTCGCTTTACATAGATTCAATTGTGCTACAGCATCATGTCCAAGCTTCCCGAATTTGTGAGTGGTATGTAAAAGAAAAGGGAATGCAGGCTGGTTCGTTTTTAGTAACTCTGCATACTTACTCAGGCCAGAGCTGTTTATTGCTTTGACGGACTTCTTCATTTTGCTCAGAACGCTGCGGTCCACATCCAGAGCCTACAAAACACAATAAACAACATTTAATACAAATCAGTCAGAGACGACGAGATTGGTTGCTCAACACGTCAGGATTAAATTTACAATCCCACTCATGGCAGTCATCTGATGACTTCAATCACTCCGTAAAGTGGACAGAAAATGTGGTAGTAATGTTTAAAAAGCCATGTTTTTTTCAGATATGGGGAGTTCCTCTGCCATCACCAACATGGGGCGCTTTACATGCAGCAAAGTTACACAATGATGGAATTACAAGATAATTAAGATTAAAGAAGATTTGGCTTAATACTGAATCACATGATTTAGAGTGACAGCACACTGTTGTGGTAGTGAAGTGTTGGTGTCTGATGGCTCTGTGGTGTTGGGAGTGATCTCAGATTTCTTGGCACACACACATCAGGTTTTTTATGTTCCAGTTTGTCTCCCAAAAGTATCTAAATAGGTGGGTAGACCTTTAAACCGCCCCTAGCAGTGAGAGTAATGCTGTGTATAGATAGTATTTAAGTCTTGTACCCATTGTCTATAGGATAATCTTTTATCGATTTTATCGATTCGTTGTTGCAGCCCTACTCTCAAGGTTTCTTCCTTACAACTGTTACTGAGTTTTACCTTGCCACTATCGCCATAGGCTTGTTTAATTTGAGACTGGTCTTTTAAGATAAGATAATGTTGTAAAGCCGCTTTGAGACATAGCTACATTGTAAGAAGCACTGTATAAATGAATCTGAACAGCAGTCAGTAGCTGAGTAAGGGTCACTGTTGCAGCACTGAGGGATGACCTCTCAACCAGCCTCATCCACCCCAGACACAGCCAACTATGTCTTCGTCCAAAACATGACATGGCTGGAAGGCACAGTCAAAAATCAAATATGGCTTTTATATTATTTAACTGCAATTTGTCATATCATGTTCATATCAGCCCATGGGCTATTTTCCTGGCATATATTGGAGAACCTGGTAAACAACTTCAGACATGGGGAGGACATACAAATGCCAAACAGACCGATGGCTTGTACTGATGAGTCCAGTCCCAGACACTAACTAAGGAATGAATGTGGGCGTGCTGTAACACAGACAGTAAGGAAAATAAAGCACGGCAGGTAGAGACAGAAACGCAGTCGTTTAAAGATGGAGAAGGAGCACAGAAGAGGACGAGGAGTTCTATCAGAGGCAGGTTCCAACATGATCAAGCATTCTGCTGGAAGAACAGGAAAGGTGACTTTAGATCATGTAACTGTCTTTATTTTCAGTCTGTGTACTTGGGAAACCACCACTTATAGTAGTGCCACATGACCTTATCGCTACATAATGTCCACAACATACCACAAAAAATAACATTTACAAAAGAAGGAATTGTAAGCTGTATAAGTGTGTGACAAACATCAAGTGGTTTCAAGTGGGTTTTCCAGTTGTCTGGGTACTGAGAACTGTGTTACAAAAAATGGTTTAATCATCATTAAAGATTTTCTTTATTTGTTGCTTATAAGCCATTAGGGCTGGGCGATATGGTAAAACCTATTATATCACGATTATTAAAGACATTTTCACGATACATGTGATAAAAGATAAAATGCATCAGTAGTTCTTAAAAAC
>JAUZST010038309.1:0-27391 GCA_034779995.1 Parotocinclus haroldoi | reverse complement strand
CTGAAAGTAGAAGGAAGAAACCTTGGGAGGACCAAGACTCAAAATGGGACCCGTCCTCCATGGGTGGCCTAGATGTTAATGAAGTAAATACTTAAAAGTATATTACAAGTCATAGTAAAACTAAGTAAATAATATAATTTCAATCGATTATAATATTTAAGTTGGTCATAAAATAAGTAACAAAATAGATTTTTTAGATCAGTCCTCAGTGGGAGGTCCTTGGAGGCATGTTGGCCAATAGGAGAAAGGACAGAGACAAAACACGGACCAGAAAATGTTAACTGATGATGCCAAACACAAAATAAACAAATAATAAACAGACCAGGCAGACGAGTGGGGGTTACATGTGGCCATGATACATGGCAGCTGTTAGTACTCAGGCTAGAGGGAGCGTTAAGTCTGGGCCGCTGCAGACCGAGTGGTGTTTAGACTTACTGAGGCAATGAAAGAAAATCTTTGAAGAAATTGTTACACAAGACTAAGCGTACAGCGACGAGGAACAGTGCACCTGTAGCCTTAGCATCGCTTGTCCTTGTTAGAAGCTCGACCGAACTACTAGATGTAGGACTGTGGTAGCCTAGCGGTGAAGGTACTGGACTCTGGACCAGGAGGTCCAGGGTTCAAATCCCACTTCTGCCAAACTGCCACAGTTGGGTCCTTGAGCAAAGACCCTTAACCCACAACTGCTTGGATTGTAAGAACTGTATGAGTTGTAAGTCGCTCTGGATAAGGGCGTCTGCTAAATGCTGGAAATGGAAACGGAAACGTAATTCAGTCACTAGAATAGTTTTGCAGAATGAGACCATAGATCGTTATAACTGAACTTTTATTTGTAACTTTAAACGCTTCAAAATGTAGCTCACAGACAAACAAGAAGATTTTCCTTTATAAGACACCTTCTTAACTACACTATATTTCAAAATGAAATGAATTCACTATTGTTACAAAAACATAAGCACGCACCGGCACTTGCGGGATATTTGCACTTTTTTTTTTTCTTTCTTTCTTTTTTTTCTGTTTTCTTGGTACCCTCCGTTCGGCACGTCAGTCTCGCCTCCACTGCAGAGGACAGACCTCTAGAAACACTGAAGTAAGCTCTGCCTGTTCCTGGTTCCTCACCTTGTATGAGCTGATTCAATTGTACTGTCGTTTCCAGCCGCTGATTCTTGCCACGGAGCCACCAGAAGCACCAAGGCACACTCAATCGACCTTTTCCCATTCATCTTTTGTAACCGCGTTCCATCCAATGACACACGGGCTGGATAATTGAGTGGTTTGTTCCTTCTTGTTTTGAATAGAATCATTCGAAAATATTATAACCGGTTGTCAGATACGGCGCTATAGGCTTTTGTCCGTAAAATATTAGTCTGGAATGCATTCCGCTATGGCGGGAGGGTCTGAACAGGTGGCGAAACGAATGCAATTTGCTGCCGAAGTGCCTTTGAAATGAAGGCATTGTTCGCGCGCTCGCTGTCGTTTCTTACCACGAAAATAGTCATTTTGGACAATAGTAATCTGCGGCTTCTGCTTTAGCTAACTACACGTGCTCACGTCATACCAGCACATTGCATTTACAGCGTTGCGTCTGTACAAATGAACCGTTACACGTGTACAGTGGGGCCAAAAAGTATTTAGTCAGCCGCTGATTGGGCAAGTTCTCCTACTTAGAAAGATGAGGGCGGGCTTGTCATTTTCATCATAGGTACACCTCAACCGTGAGAGACAAACCGAAAAAAAATTGAGGAAGTCACACTGTAGGATTTTTAAAGAGTTTATTTGCGAACTATGGTGGAAAAAAGTCGTTTAGTCAATAACAAAAGTTTAGCTCAGTACTTTATAACATAACCTTTGTAGGCAATGACAGACGTTCAGACGTCAAACGTTTCCTCTAAATCTTCACCAGGTTTGCACGCACTGCAGCTGCTATTTTGGCCCATTCCTCCATGCAGATCTCTAGAGCAGTGATGTTTTGGGACTTTCAACTCCCTCCACAAATTTCCTATGGGGTTGAGGTCTGGAGACTGACCAGGCCACTCCAGGGCCTTGAAATGCTTTGTTGCCTGAGCTTGTGTGTTTGGCATCGTTGCCACGTTCCATCTTCAGTGCCCTCACTGATGGAAGGAAGTACACAGGGGGACCGGCCTGGCACTGTAGGATTTGAGTACCTCTCTTTTGCTACTTTGGTCCCAGTTCTCTGCAGGTCATTCATCAGGTCCTGATGATCATTTTGACCCCACGGGATGAGATCTTGCTTGGGGAACCTTGTATGTCTTCGTTTTGTTTTTTTTGTTTTTTTTACAATTGCTCCCACAGTTGATTTATTCACACCAACCTACTTGCCTATTGTTCATTCACTCTTCCCAGCCTGGTGCAGGTCTACAATTTTCTTCCTGGTGTCCTTCGACGGCTCTTTGGTCTTGGGCGCGGCTGAGTTTGGCGTCTGACTGTTTTAGGACGTGGACAGGTGTGTTTTATACAGATAACCAGGTCAAACAGGTGCCATTAATCCAGGTAACGAGTGGAGGGCAGAAGAGCTTCTTAAAGAAGTTGTTACAGCTCTGTGAGAGCCAGAAATCATATTTTCCGCCATAATTTACAAATGAATCCTTTAGAAATCCTACAATACGATTTCCAGGGATATTTATTTATTTATTTCTTTTTTTGTAACGATGAACATTACAGACCTCTCTCCTCTTTCTAAGTAAGAGAACTTGTGCAATCAGTGGCTGGCTAAATACTTTTTTGGCCCCGCTGTGTCTGCAGAGGTCAGGGGATAATCTTGTTTGTTGCTTTCGTTTTGGCCGGAAAGGAACAGAAGAGGCGAACAGTCACTTCAGCACAGGCCGAGCGCTTCCCTGTGAAAACGTTTATGCCTAATCACGCATTCAACGAGACAAACACATCTGTGCTAATGAGCCTTTAACAGCTGTTAATTGTCCGGCTGAATTGCTGTCACCTATCTATGCTTGTCTAATTGATCTGCATCGAAAGAGGGAGGAATCCGTGTCTCTGCCTCGCTCGTAAACAGAGATGAGGGTAATAGGCTTCTAATGAGGATAAGCCCTTTTTTTGTCCCATTTTCCCCCAAATGACTAAATTACTCAGAAAACCGATTGTTTTTCCAAGACGTTAGATAAAACGCGCTTCTGCAGGGAACGTAAATATCCTCACTGTCATAAAATAACACAACAAGAAGGAGTTGTTAGAATCGAATGAAACTTTAATGACCGATCACAATATTAGAGCGAAGCATGCCTTTGCCTTTGCGTTCAGCAAAACTGTACTGAACTGGACGAGGCTCTGGTTACCCTGTTAGGCCGGCCCTAGCCTAAACTAAACAAAGCGGCATACGGTCAGGCGTGGAGGCAAACGGGTTACGTACGCTGTCTTGTACACATTTGCCCCCAGATGTTTGCCGCTGGCTCTGTAGATCCAGCACAGCCCTAGGTTGCTGACGCTGGCGTTCAAGCTAGTCCCATAAACTCTTGGACAGCCAAGAAACTGTTCCAGTCTGGCAGAGACTTTCTTGTTAGACCCTGCTGAAAAATGCCCCTTGAGCACTGTCCTGCACAAATCGCCGAGCTGTTAGTGTCCCTTGTATCACTGCTGGGGGACTGTGGGGCTGTGGTGGCCTAGTGGCTAAGTTACTGGACCATGAACCCGAAAGTCCAGGGTTGAACTCCCACCTCTGCCGCAGTTCGGTTCCTGAGCAAGGCCCTTAACCCAACATTGTGTTACAACACCGTATTAATTGTAAGTCCCTCTGGATAAGGGCGTGTCCTAAATGGCGTAGATGTAAATGTAAATGCTGGGGGCGATCGACTGTCTTGTGTGTTGGCTCCCCCAGATTATCACACCAGCAGTTGGCCGTCGCAAACGCAGGACTGAACCCCTCACCACAAGGCCTCTGTCCTGGCACCCCGACCGTTGCCAGATCCCAAGCAGAACCTGAATCCGTCGCTAAAGACGATCCGGTTCCAGTCCACAGCAGTCCAGATTTCTCGCTCGCAACCCGACTGCAAACGAAGGCAGCAATCCAGCATTTCTATCTGGCCGCGTTTTTGTTTCAAGCGCACAGTGTGTCAACTGGAAAATCAATAAATACTACCTCAACTTCGAAGATGCCTGGGCACCAATCCAGCTAATCCACTCGCGTTTTTGGTAAGATTTCAGAACGGAATTGATTTGTTAATGGCCAGTATATTGAAGCTCTGAACCAGTAAAAGGCCTGGCTGGTCGAATCGTCTGAACACATCCTGGCTGTTTAATATTTCCTGTAAATAATTACGGCCTCCGTGGCCAGGCGTTCGTACCGTTTGTTATCCGTCGCGCTTAAGCGCCGCGCACCAGCGGTGCCAAGCGCTCGGTGTCTGTGTAAATGTCAGGAAGAAATTACTAACCTGAAGCGTAATTGCTTTGCCATGTTATTCTGTGCGCACATTAACCTTTTTATTCTAAGCTTTGCAATTATAAATCTAAAACAGCTGTGATTAATTCCAATCTGGAACCTAAAGGCCTTAAATATACGAACGAACGGATATTACCTATCTCGTAGAGCGATTCGCTTACAATATTCCGACTTTTCCTCACGCCTCCCCGCTCACAGTGTGTAATTTCGACAGCAGACGGCAGCGCAGCCATAACTAATCCGTAAAGTGACGGTAATAAAGAGGCTTCTGTAACGCTTCTGTAGGTGGAAACTAAATATATCTCCCAAATAGGGCACAAGTATTAACTGGGCTCAGATTTCCCCGCTGCTCGATATCGTGGGCGATGTAACGCAGTTAAATGGAATCAGCTGCCCGACAAACCCAGGGAAGCTTCACATCAGCTCATTCCTGTTTGAATATTCACATGCGCAAACGTTAAAGAGTTACGCAGCACTGGCGCAAAAAGTTTCAGTTTCCACCATTCTGCCTGGCAGCAATGCGCTGGGAGCCGCGCGCTTTTCCCCGTGACCCCGGTCGCTCGGAGCAAATTCCGGGACAGCGAGTGAAATTCAAAGTTCACCAAGCACCTGGCAGGTTATCTCAAAATGGGAATTCGTTTGGATGCCAAGCCATGCTGTACGCATTACCTGTAGCCGTCATTTATAATAGCCTCATTAATTAACCTTTGGGATTGCTCTGTTATTCTGATTGACTTCATTTTTATTCCCCTGCTAATAAGCTCCCAGCGTAGGGCGTGTGGAGCGGAATTTATATGACCCTCCTTCAAAGCGTCCATCGGTTCATGATTAGCAAGTGTTTAATATGTAGATGTGAACTAGGCGGCAGGGGGAAGAAAAGAAAAAAAAAAAAACGCATTTCATTTTCAGTTTTCGACCTGAGATGGCAGAGATAAAGATCACAGAAGTACGGCTGTTAGTGGGCAAGAAAGAACAAGCCAAGCTAAGCGCCATTAAACAACTGGTGAGAAAGAAAAAGCCCTTTCTTTGTCGCACTCACATTTTTATGGAGGTGAATGACGAGAGCGGGAGCGGCAGGCAGCGCTGTATGCCCTTGAGACTGCTTTTTTTTTCCCCTCACAGCTTAAGAAATTGTTTTGCCTGCCCTCTAAAAATCAGCTCTATGTCTAGTAGAGGGTTCCCAAACCTAGATTTGGGGGGGAGGGGCTACGTGAAAGAATTAGTATCAAAGGGGAAAAAAAAATAACACAAAAAAAGGATTTATGCAGTCACCATAACGGTGAAGAAGGAGCTTAGTCCTTGGATAACCAATCACCTACGGCCGTGGGCTTATTGTAGTGCCTGTACTCAGGGTTGCTGGGCTTGGTCTCCATGATGTGATGAGCATGTTGTCAGCTCCTAAATGGTTCCTTCAGCTCGAGGGGCTGTTGCTTGACTCTCGCTGGAGCTGGAGCTGTTTTAAGCAGCGGCCCTCTGGAAGGAGACCCCAGGTCAGGCCCCGGAGCTGCTGGAGGGATTAAAGTTGGCTTTGGGAATGTCTGGGGATCCACAGACGCACAGACCTTGCTTGAATGGACAAATCTATACGGCAAAGTTGGAAAACTTGGGCGGGCAGCCAGCAGAAAGGACCCTTGCCCTAACATGAAATTACACGGGGTGCGGAGTCTCCTCACCAGATGGGCAAAAATTACCTCGGCAGGGGCGTGGTACGAATCAGTGTGACTCATTGCTGGGAATCACGCTCTAATGAGCCCCTGTGGGACAACTGGACATGTTTGGGAAAAGGAAGGTCGGATGGAGATCGTGGACAAATGCTACTGATTTATATGAAGCACAAATCGTTTTACGTACCAATGCAGGCCTCTCTGTGCTCCTCGAAGCCGGCGCTGCACACGCACCGTCCGATGGGAACGAGCCACTCCCCCTCGGCGCTGCAGTACATCTTGGGCGTCTCCCGCTCCTCGGCGTGGTCCACGCACTGCCCCGTGACCTCCACCAGGGAGGACGAGTCGGCCCCCGTCACGACGTCCGTGAACACGGCCAGGTTGCGCGCCAGGCCGGTGCACTTCTTGTAGTAGACGCGCACGGAGACGACGGCGATACAGGCACCGATGTCCTGGAAGGCCAGGTAGAAGCCGCGGCGGGTCAGCGGGCCGACCCCGCGCACTTCCGTGTTTAGCTTGAGCCTCCTGACTCCCAGGTCGACGTTGGTGAAGCTCTCGTCAGCCGCGATGGTGTCGATTTTGGAGAACTGGCTCTCGCGGACGCTGGCGCCCATGTCCCGATCCGTCTCGCAGTAGTGCAGGTTGAAGGTCTCCTTGCACGTGCCCAGTACGCCGGGCATGCTGTTGCAGTCGCGCAGCGTGAACTTGATCTCGACGTAGACACGGTGGGCACCGTCGCGCTGAATCCACTTGCTGCGCAGCCAGTTGTTCTGGTTGGCGCTCATGACGTTGCACACCTGGTACGTGTGGATGGGGCTGAAGAATTCGTCCATCTCGTTAATCGCGTCCCACTGCGGGAAAACAAGCACGGTGGGGTTAAGATGTCGTTTTGTTCTCATCTCGTGTTTCTAGGCAAAACCACAAATTGAAAGAGTTACAAGAAAACAGAGGTTTAAAGTTATAAGCGAAATGCCAGGCCGTACCTTCCGCATATCCTAAATGACTTTGTGCTTTTGAAGAATAGCAATTCAAAATAGTGTATTTTTCTTGGATTAAAATGCAGACAAAGCAAATCAAATTGATTTCTATAGCGCTTTTTTACAACGGAGCATCGTCTCAAAGCAGCTTTACAATCTTATATTATATAAAAGACCAATCCCAAACTGAGCGAGCCTAGGGCGACAGTGGCAAGGAAAAACTCCCTGAAAGTAGAAGGAAGGAAACTTGGGAGGACCAAGACTCAAAAAGGGAGCCGTCCTCCATGGGTGGCCTAGATATTAATTAAGTAAATACTTAAAAGTATATAAAAGTCATAGTAAAAATAACTAAGTAGTACAATAGAAAGCATTATTAATATTTAAGTATAAGTAATAAAATAAGTGGCAAAATAGATTTTAAATCAAAATAGATTTTAAAATCAGTCCTCAGTGGCAGGTCCTTGGAGGAGTCAAGTGAAATAAAAATGAATGAGGAGTTTGAATGAGGAGTTGGGCACCCCCTAGTGCTCGCAACCTGCATTTGCGCCAGTCGGCGTAATCAACAGAACGCGCGAGACGTCGTACATCTCTCCGAGGCACATCGTGACTTGCAAAGCAGTCCTTCTCAGCGTATTAGATTTATTAGACATCGTCTAACTTGTTACCCCACAGGAATAGCTCTGAATGCGCATTCGTAGCCTTATTTACCATAAATTTTGCCCCTGAAACCCCTCGCTCTTTGGCGTGCGCGCGCTCCGGGTTCGTACCGCATCTTGTCGCGACGCAACGCTCGTTAATCACCAGTAAGCAACTCTGCACAGGTAATAGCCTAAATATTGCATTAAAAACACACAACGGGCTTTGCATGCGCTTGAACGTGTGCCGGAGCGATATTAAACGCTTAGCGAAATAAAGGAGTTCATCCTTCAAGCGTGCAGCGGAGCCACCGATTCCATCGGCCCATCCCGTCCCTGGCAGGAAAAATAAAAACATTTGAACCGCCGGATGAATGGTGCCTGGCGCTGTGAATGCGCTCCGCACTTTAAAACGCCGAGCACATCCCTCAGGTCCTGTGAGGCGGCCCTCCGCAGGAAAAGCGCTCCGTTGTGATGCCCCGAATGTCTGTGCTGTCTTCAAGGGTAACGCAGACTCCTTTGTTCTGTTTGTGGACGTTTAACCCAGTTCATTCACTCCGATCCTGCTATGGCGTCATCATACATGTCGTAAGTGTATGTGTCTGTCCTATTGTGGGTAGTACTTGGGACTGTGGTAGCCTAGCGGTTAAGGTACCGGACTCTGGACCTGGTGGTCCTGGGCTCAAATCCCACCCCTGCAAAGCTGCCACAGTTGGGTCCCTGAGCAAAGGCCCTTAAGCCACCATCGCTTGGATCGTAAGAACTGTATGAGTGGTAAAATGGAAATGTTTGTCCCCCAGCTACAGCACCTGTGTATTCTCTCTGACGTCTGACGACATAAAGCGGTTCACGTTGACGTCTGGTACATCAGGCTGATCTTTGTTTGTGTTGTTGGTAAATACTGCCTGTCGATGTGCTTTTGGATTCCCTCAACCAACACTGTCAGACGTTTTAATCGTTCGACTTTTCAGCGCTATCGCAGACCCATTTGTGTACCGTTTGCACCCGGTTTTCCGTGTCACCGCGGCCATGCCCAGGTAACGCGGGCACAGCGGCCTGTATCACAGAATGGAAGGTCGCTAAAACGGGCCATACCTGTACTACAAGTACTGAAATTGATCTGATCCCCTTGCAAAGTCTAAAATCCTGCTTCCTGACCCGATTAAAAAAAAAAGAACAAACACAAACTATGTCTGGCGCCAGCACTGGATCTCAGAGATCTGGCTCCGACGGAAAGAAAGGAGAGAGGGTGCCAGTTCAAGGCCTGGTCGTTGGGTGTGTGGAGTTTTGTATGTTCTCCCGGTGCTTTGCAGATGTCCTCTGGTTTCCGCCTAAGACTTGTATGTTTCATGTGCCATCCCAAAAGGTTACCTGTACCGAAACGGCGCCTGTTATAGATGCCGCACTGTCCGACTATCAGCGCTATAACGCCCACGTTACCCAGAATGCTTTTGCTTGACCCAGACACAGTGGTCTCCTTTCTTTTCCCTGCAAAGACACCTTGTGTTAAGGTCATTTGACCTAACGGCAGCAGGCATTATTCGCTGTACAGCAAGCCTTGATTTGCAGCACCCTGACAACAGCTGGAAGAACACACTGACCACTTTCTAGCCTACAGGCAATTAGCTCGGCTCTCTCATCTAGTTCATGAAATAATAATGGCTTCCAGTTGGAGGCTAGTTGCACCTCGCAAGACTCGAGTCTGACCGTATGGTGCCAGAGACACAGGCTTGCTTTCATCTCCGTAGCACTTTACACCCCGCAAACTGCACGCTGTCCAAGAACAAACGCTAGAGGCTAATGAATAGTGTGGAGGAGCACATGACCAGGCCATGGAGAGGGGTAAACAAATGTTGAATAATGAATAAACCAGGGGGAGGGCGGCTTTAGGTTACGATCAGGGCACGGAGCGATGCCTGTTTGGACCAACGGGGAGCGCCAGAGTGCAGTAGGATAACAGGAAGAGCCATTTGTTTTTTGCGACTGGATAAGGGCGTCTGCTAAATGTAAATTTTGTTAGGTTAAAACCAAAGCTAGAAAGACACAGTTCACCTGGGTCCTTATTTGTTCGTTACCACAACAGCGCATGGAGCACAGCGACCTTATCTTAGCTCCACTCTAATTAAAACCAAAGTTCCTCGGTTTAGAAAACCGATCTAAAAAGTGCTAACATTAACATTTAGCGTTGCGTCCTTACGAGCGCTATAATTAGCCCGGCTGATGTAAAGGCCAGCTGCTTTGCTGGCTAACATCTGATAAATCCGAGGCAACTTTCTTGTGAACAAACAAGCCATAATTAATGCATACGCACTTTATTATTGTTATTGTTCTGATCACTTACTTGTTCTTGTGGAACTGATAGGGGAGGAGAAAGCTTTCTTTCACACAGCTCTCCCCCTCTAAAGCCACCGCCGGATAGTTCTTAAATCTATCCCTCGTGCCTGCCCCCTCATGTTTGGCTTTTGAAAGGTTAGCACGCGCAATTGGAAAAGATCCGGAACTGCTTTTTTTTTTTTGGTTTTTGTCTTTTTTCGTTTTGTCTTTGTAGTAACAACGAAATAATGAATAACATTTAAATGAGTAATGAAATTTAAAAGAAGGTCCCGGGTTCAATCCCAGGGCGGAGTCTGCGGAGCCCTCCCCGTGTCTGCGTGGGTTTACTCCGGGTGCTCCCGTTTCCTCCCACAGTCGAAAGACGTGTTCGGTTAATAGGTGTCTCTAAAGTGTCCCTTAGTGTGTGACTGTTTGTGTGTGTGTGCTCTATGATGGATTGGCGCCCCGTCTGGGGTTGTTCCTGCTCTTGCGCCCAGAGTTACCAGGTGGCCCCGTGTGGATTAATTGGAAGATAATGAATTAATTAAATGAATGACTTAATGAATAATATTTATAACGAAATACATTTAAGTTAATGAGTCCTCAGCTGCAAGCTATTGGAGGCGCATTGTCTCCTAATAACTGAATGATGGAGGGGAGTCATGGTGCGTCCATGAGGAGTTCAGGGGCTTATCATGTGGGCTCAAGTATTACCTCTGATAGCTCTAGGAAACTAATCCCGCACCCAAGGGCACGCTGCCCCCAGTGATGATGTCTGGGCCTAGGATGGGATGCAGCAGCTTTCTTAAGGCGTTTCCCTCCCATTCCACCTAATCTTGGGGAAGGCGAGCAAATAGCGAAATGCCGATAGGGGCGAGCGACACAGGCCCCCAGCACAGCGTCAGAGGGTCTGCTCTGTCGGTAAAAGGGTGGCACACACCGGCACGTTACTCACAGCCCTGGTGTTCTGCACCGAGAGGTGAAGTGAGGTCATTAGGCGTGGATGGGCTGGGCCCATGAATGCGTCCGAAAGGCTTTGTTGCCTCGGACTGCTGCCTCATTTAGGAACGCACAGCCCGTTCAGGAGGCAGAGCACCACCTGGGATGACACGTATCTAAAAGCACAAAAACAGTCGTTCATTGAAATGCGCCAGCTGTCCCGCTTGGCCCAAGACGCCTCCAAAGCGAGCATGAAAGCGGTTTCGAAAAAGTCTCGACTCCGTTCCAAAAGATCCAATTTCAGATAAGAGGCTGGAAGAGAGGAAAATCCTTTGAATCTGTTTAAACAGCGGAGCAGTGGCAGTACGTAATGACCGCCCATCATTGAGTGGCATTTGCCACGCCAACAAGCATGAGATTCGCATAAAGTGGCGCCGCACAACATTAACGCGCAAGAAACCCTTTGCTGTTTCCTCTGAGCAGTGACATTTCTTTCATTTTATACCGGATTTCTTCCTGATGATTAGAGGGCCGTCTGAGAGCGTTCATTTGTTTTAAAGAACGTCCCTATTGCCTGGACCACCCGGGGCTTGCCAAACTTTGTTCAAGGGAAAGTAGGTAAGGCGCAAAATGAAGATACGTATACAACTTTATACACAGTCCTGTGCAAAAGTCTTAGGCCACTATTAGGTTTGCTAGCGTCATTAGCATTAACATTTAAATGAGGAATGAAATTTAAAAGAAGGTCCCGGGTTCAATCCCAGGGCGGAGTCTGCGGAGCCCTCCCCGTGTCTGCGTGGGTTTACTCCGGGTGCTGCCGTTTCCTCCCACAGTCCAAAGACGTGTTAGGTTAATAGGTGTCTCTAAAATCTTAGGCCACTATTAGGTTTGCTAACGTCATTATTTTTCAGGCCTTTTATCGAGATTCAAACAGAGATTGCAATTTTTTTTTTAAATGACAGCAGAAAACACTACTGTCAGAGCAAAATATCTTCTAGATGCAAAAGTCAGTGTTTAGTGAGATCCCCCTTGGCACTAAGCACAGCTTGGTTCCTTAAATAATCTTCTGGTATATGATACCAGGCTTCTCTCAGCACCTCCCAGAGTTCTTCTTTACTTGTAGGATTTTTCTCCTCACCTACCCCAGGTGATCCCATACTGCCCCTAATATTCAGGCCCGGTCTCTGTGTAATTTTGTACGGCCATCATAGCGTTGCCAAAACAACAAATCAAATGGTGAGACTAAGACTTTTGCCCGGCACTGTATATACAGCTCTGGAAACAATCATCACTTTTATTTACTTAGGAACGGTTCAAGACGCATGAAATCGGGGATAGAAATATAGATTTATAAATGTTTTGCTATGAAAGGAATTTTTCCTTTTCCCTATTATTAGTTTTATTTATCGAGGGCTGAACACACTGCATCTCATTTAGTTTAATGGGAGCCTGGCAGTGTGTGTAGAATAAAACAAACTGTTGCGTTAATAAATAATGTGTCATTTCATCAGTCGGACTATCAAAGTTCATCTAAATGAAGATGCATATAGCCTACAACTATATACACAGTCTTGTGCAAAAGTCTTAGGCCACTATTAGTTGGCTAACGTCATTATTTTTCAGTCCCTTTATTGCGATTCAAAAAGAGATTGCAATAAAAAAAATGAAAGCCGAAAACACTACTGTCAGAGCAAAATATCATATATATATATATATATATACGCTTGTCTTTATTAAGAAATACCGTCATGCCAATTGAGTGTTGCTTTAAAAAATGAAAAAGACACAAGAACTCTTCAGGGTGTTTAAGCCATATTGTTAAGCTGAAACGTCTCACGATTTGAAATGTGGTGCAGTACATATACACAGTACACACATACAGTAATTCCAGTCCTCTGTGTGTGCGTGTGTGCGTGTGTGGTGCGTAGTGCAAAAGGGGAACATCTGGACACATCCAGTTCCCTCATCGCTTTCTTTTATTTCTCCATCTAGGAAGGTGGCCACAGGGCATCGGGTTTTGCTTTACAATAAATCTTACAGCTTTACTGAAAGCAGCGAGAGAGCACTACATGGTCTGACAACTTGACAAAGTACGATGCCAAGTGACCATAACAACTGTATCGTCTTACTCCGTTATCAGGAGCACTGCAGCCGTGGGTGGGGGTGGGGGTGGGGGGCTGTTTGTCCGATGGGAAATTACCACAGACACTTTTTTAGATACTTTGCAGATAGTGTTTTATTTCTAAGAATAACTTAGAAAGTACTGTTCGGTACCAAATGTAAATTCTTCCATTCATTCATCCGTTATGTTTTGCTTAGTCCACACGGGGTGGTAGGGCCGACCGGTACCCACCCGGCAAGTCTGGGCGTAAGGGCGGGAACAACCCTAGACGGGGCGCCAACCCATCGTAGGGCACACAGTCACACACGAAGGGCCACTTTAGCGACACCAATTAACCTTTCCATTTATGGCATTTAGCAGACGCCCTTATCCAGAGCGACTTACAACTCATACTCATTACAATTCAAGCAACGCTGGGTTAAGGACCAAACTGGGGCAGCTTGGCAGAGGTGGGATCTGAACCTGGACCATCAGCTCCAGAGTCCAGTACCTTAACCGCTAGGCTACCACAGACTAACCTAACATGCATGTCTTTGGTCTGTGGGAGGAAACCCACAAGCCTGCAGACTGGAATTGAACCCAGGACCTACTTGCTGTGAGGCATCGGTGCTACCCACTGAACCACCGCGTTAATTCTCATCTTTTAGAATTCCTATCTTTTGTAAAACTCGAAGCGCTTGCAAAAAAACAAGAAAACAAAACAACAACAAAAAAAGGGGAACGACGTCACTTTAAAGGCCGCGATTCTCGCTTCTGTCAGCAGGCGTCACGAGGGTTTGCTCGTACGAGTCAATCTGTCATTCAGCCGTGAATTAGACATGTATGAGACAGATCGTTTTCCCAGTTCTAATCCTAAAGACCTCGTGTGTTAAAGCGAATGGACATCGCTCGGACGGACGTTAAACGGCACATCCCTGCCCAAATGTTAGTTTGCCGTTAAATAGCTAGTTAGTTTGGAGAGAGCGAAGGATTTCCAATCCATTGGCAGTGGCATCTTTTTCATGACCGCCTCCCATGTTAAAGCTGCTCTTAATATCCTCAGCAGGTAAATTCTGCACAAACAAAACTCCAGCGCAGCAAGGGGAGCCGGCGGACTCCGCGCAACTGACATTTGCACAAGATCTCTCCTGTCTCTTCTACGCAGCACTGCCGAGGTTACGGATTACAAATATTTACTCGTGCAGCCGTGGTCCAGAGCTAAGTGTGGGAGAGAAGCCACTACGTCGAACAGCTCCGTTAGACGAGGCTGTTTCAGCGAGATAAGTGCGCGCCTTGTTCCTCTAAGTGCTCACGTTGTAATTACGGGCGGAGAAGGCAGCTATTTTAAAGAGCAGTTATCAAGTGTTTACAGATGTAGGTGCTGGAATCCGGATGCGATGCACCGGGTGCTATGCTTAAGCCGCGTTCGAAGCCGCACGTAGAGGGGAATTAGCGATCCTTTGTTAGATTCGCCGCAGTCTTTGGGTTTGGAGTTGGTCAGAAGTCTGGCAAAGAAACGGAGATAATTTGAAGAGACATTGAGGTCTGGGCTCATTTCCAATTATGATTGCTAGCGTTTGTCAGAAGAGCCTCAACCCGATCTCCGCCATGTGCAGAATCTGTGAAGAGTGTGTGAATGCGAGTGCGTGTGTGTGTGTGTGTGGGGGGGGATTTTCTGTCTTAACACCAGGCCTGAACATGACATGTAAAACAGATCAGACTGCGGTTGCTTTTAGTAAACTCCCGTCGCTCGGATGTTCATTAACAAGAATATATTTATGCTAAAGTTCCGGGTTTACACGCCGTGTGAATAATGATCGCATGTCTTTTTTGCAACCAGCCAATAATCTCGTAGAAAGATGTGACATAAACTATAAACTTTTATTACATTTCCAGCATTTAGCAGACGCCCTTATCCAGAGCGACTCACAACTCATACAGTCTTACAATCCAAGCAATTTGTGGGTTAAGGGCCTTTGCTCAAGGACCCAACTGTGGCAACTTGGCAGAGATGGGATTTGAACCCTGGACCTTCTGGTCCAGAGTCCAGTACGTTAACCGCTAGGCTACCGCAGTCCCACAAAGCAATGAATAAATTCTTCATTTTCTCAAGTGGACAAAATGTCAGTCTCCCGCCAGGGTTCAAATCCCACCTCTGCCAAGCTGCCACAGTTGGGTCCCTGAGCAAAGGCCCTTAACCCACAATTGCTTGGATTGTAAGACCGTATTTTAATAATTGTAAGTCTGCTACACGGCATGAATGCAGACGTAACGGTTGCAAAGGTGCTGCCATTAATTCCCGGGTTGCCAGATCCTGCGAGAGAAGCAGCAAGAGTCCAGGGCTGTGGAAACAAACCCAAGCAAAGTCTCTTAGAAGAAGCCGTCTTGGCAACCCAGTCTGATTATCAAGGCTAAATCACGCCGTCTCCCCCCCCCGGCACATTTAGGACGGTCGCAGCCAGAACTAACTGCCCGTTAGTCCAGCATTTTTACATTTCCAAGCGGATTCAGGTCCTGCTTTCCTTTCGCTTGGGTGTCCTTACTAACCTTTTGCGGACCCATGGGGCTTGCGCTAAGAAAACAGAAGCGTAGACGTACAAATAAAGAAAACGGCGATAAACACGGCGGAGATAAAGGCCGCGGAGCAGATGGGTCGAGACGAGAAGTCGTATAGCATGAATTATTGGATGGGTGCCTGAGTATCTGATCAAGTCTGATTCAGTGAGGGTGTGGGTGACTGAGTGAGTGAGCGAGTCATTGGCTGCATGACTGTGTGTCTGACTATGCTCACCGGAGTGAAAAAATGACTGACAGTGTGTGTGACTCAGTAAGTAAGAGTGACTGACTGACTAACTGAGTAACAGAGTGAATGCTCTCTTGCGTGAGCAAGCATGTGGATAATTGAGCGCGGGAGCGAGCTTTTGCGGGTTCCGTCCAACCGTCACCACGGCTCGCTAATGAAATGTTTGTGTTTACGTCGCGGCGCGGTGGATAAATGGGTGTTATCCCGAATTCCCTCATTAGAACCATGGCCGAGCGGAACCGCGCCAGTACCGTAAACGCGAGATCCAAGACTTAAAAAAGGGCGCCAGACGGCCTGACAATGTGACAAAATGCCGTGACAAGGGCCGCTGACATCCATATCATTCCACTCTTACGAGCCATTTGTCACTAGCCCACGCGCCTGTCTTATCGGCTCTATCGATCGGGGAGGGAGAGAGGAGAGCGGCCGCGAATAACTTGTCACGACAAAAACAGGAGGCAGATGGGAAAATAATTAAGTTGTCTACCGCGAGCTGTCAGGACTGGCAGCTGGCAGCTCGCGGAGCTGGGCGGCTAAGGCAGCGCCAGGGCGCCAGCGCTCTTTTCCTCTCCAACTGGACTGCATAAAGGATCTTCATTGTGAGTTCATGAAAGCACATAAATAATTCAGGATCGCCACGAGCAGGGTGAAGATCTGCCACAATCGACTCAGACATCTAGTGGTGCTGAGGAATTTAGTTAAGGATGTTTTGTGCTGCTGGGATGGCCAGGTCCGGGATGCTGCAGCTGCTTGTTTTTGTGCAGTGGAAAAAAGAACGAGCATCAGTACTAAGGGTTCAGGGCTGGTGCCAATAGGAGCACTATGGTGATACACCATATGTAGTTTATCTATCTATATATATATATATATATATATATTTCCTTACATAGTTAAGTTTAGAGCGAGTAAATCTAGGCAACATTTAGACAGAGCAGTTAAAAAACACCAACAAACGTGAGAGATGTTACTACGGTCGAAAGCTTTCAATGGGTTTTGGGGGAAATAATCGAATGTCCAGTGTCAAGTGTGGTGGAGGATCTGTGACGTCGTTTGGCTGTTTTGCCCAAGAGTCAAGGCAAAATTGATTCATCTAGGGGTTTAACAATACATTCTGTCCATGGTTTTTTTGAATAAGGATTTGAACAAACAAACAAACCAAAAGAAAAAAACACCTTCAGTACCCCACGATTAAAGGAAATGATAGAAAAATAGAAAATGCAGCTCCCGGAGGAACTGCGAATGTGTGTTGCAACGGCGTGGTCGCTTCTAGCCTGTCAAATGCAGGTTCAATTCCTGGTAGGTTTTGGTCAGGCATAGGCCCGAAACCGGTCCGATTCTAATCGGGCTCCGGTCCAAGTTCCAGTCGGTTGTGAATGAGCACAGGGCCGAGACCCGACTGGGCATGGGACCGAGACCCAGTGGGTTCTGGCCAGGCGCAGGTCCGACTCCCTGAAGGCTCTGGGAGGGGCAGGTCCAATAACGGATGCATGTCTGAGAGCTGATTGATTCCGGTCGGCTTTGATCTTTCTGCTAGAGTGGGACCATATAAAATGCATGGGGCGATTTTTTTGAAGAGTGATAAACAGTGAACAGACGGTGTGTTCACTCTGTAACTTGACATCATACCCAGGTCCAAGCTGTCCGATTTTCATGCCTGTAGGTCGTAAATTGACCGAGCTACGGCTGTGCGAAGTTTGCCATGATGTTAAGTCAAGGGGAATTTTTTTGCAAAAAAAAATGATAATAGTGGGTGAACGAAACCATATTTTTTCTTAGCTATGAACAAGCACACTTCTCCCGAACACACCGGACGTTTCAGCGTTCGTCCCGTGTCAGCATGTTAAAAGCTGTAGGAGGAGAGACCGACCGAAAATCGGGTGGAATAATAATAGGTAATGGCAAGAATGAAATCGGAAAACAATATATGTGTTGCCTAGCAACACACACAGTATGGAGATGGAGAAAGATAGAAATGTTCTGTTGTAGCTCGTCACCCTTGATCTTAAACAAGTGAGGAAAAACATTTCTAAAGAGTAACAATTCAAAAGAATACTTTTCCTGATTTAAAAAAAAAAAGCGTTCGCAAGGAAAAAACCACTAAGGAAAAACAAACACTAAGAAGTTCTTAAGAATGTTCTTAAATGGAAATTCACGAAAGATGCAAGAAGAAGATTATTATCTTAAGAAACCCTTCATAAACGTTAGCAAGCACGGAATACAGGCCATCGTAGATCAGTTAACAGCAGAAAAATAAAAAAAGGATGGAAAATAATCCTGGCCTTATGTCCAATAAGGAAAGTGTTTCAGTTGAGAAGCTTAACCTGTACCAGAAGAAAATCTGATCCTTCTTAAGAAGCCATTTGAAGAATAGCAGTGTCATATTTTTCGAAGAAGATTATATTTGATTTTAAGAAGACTGAGGTTAGGAAAAAGCACACATTTCCGAAGATTTTCTTGCTTGAGACATATTCGTGTTTCCAGTCCCAGGTCGTCTCTGCCTGCAGCCGGATCATCAATCCAAATCCGTACACAACTGGTGGAACCCTAAATTAAGTTGTGATATAAACTTGGTCATTAGAGATTACCTATAGGGTGAGCTAAAGAGGAGTTAGGACTTGTTTGGTCCAGAAATGCAGTCGTTTGACATTTGGTCAATATAAGTTATAAAAAAAAAAAAAGGTTTGGAAAACATAGTTAATTCAAAAGTTGCTCTAAACCAAAGTGGATTCCCATTTGGACCAAGGCTTATTTTCCAGTTTGCAGTGGAAGTGAAACAGTTACTACCAATGTGGTCTGGTAAAACACCACTAACAGGAAAACTATGGTGGGTCTGTGGTGGCCTAGTGGTTTAGGTATTGGACTCTGGACCGGAAGGTATCGGGTTCAAATCCCACCACTGAGAAGCTGAGCAAGTTGGGTCCCAGAGCAAATCCCTTAAGCCGCCATTGCTTGGATTGTAAGGCTGTATTAATTGTAAGTTGCTCTGAATAAGGGACTGTGGTAGCCTAGCGGTTAAGGTACTGGACTCTGGAACTGATGGTCCAGGGTTCAAATCCCACCTCTGCCAAGCTGCCACAGTCGGGTCCCTGAGCAAAGGCCCTTAACCCACCACTGCTTGGATTGTAAGACTGTATGAGTTGTGAGTCGCTCTGGATAAGGGCGTCTAAATGTAAAAACATCTGCCCTTGTTTAGCTGTCCATCCCCCTATTATCTGGCCCGATGTCTTCTTTGTAGCTTCTTTGCACTGGCATCTCTACCTCACACACACACACACACACACACACTTCAGCAGCCCATTTCGATAAACTTACTTTTACATGGCAGGGTGTCCTGGATTTCACAGTCAAGGTGTTATTTAAATCCAATTTTAATCCATCTTTCGGCGCTTTTACTTTGATTTCCTTCCTCTTTGCTCGTTACCATTTGCTCGGCTGTCAGGCGCCTCTTGTGTACGCGCGTGTATAGCTATCTGCAGGGCTGTGAGTGGGCCGAAGTTCCAGCAGCAGGTTGTTTATGTGTTCCTGCCTCAGACAGGAGCAAATCGGATCAATGCAATGTCACGAGGAGCGGGAGGGTCCGGACGCTTTGACACTAATCTCTTTGGAGGTCTCTTATCAGCAGATAGGGAGGAAAGCGTATGTTCACCCTCTGACAGCCTCTATTCATTCCTTCCCGTGTTACTAAAACGTCACTCTTCAGCCAATCTGAGTTGCATCTCAGCACCTTCGAAGTAGGCCAGTCGGAGCAGTTGATAATCGCTCGCCGCAATTTTCCACAGGAAAACCTCGCTGATTTCTCCAAGGAAGGAGCCGGGATGGAAGAAAAGAACCTTTTTTTTTCTTCTTCTTTTTTTTTTAAGAAGCCCGCAAAACCGGCATCGTTCAGAGTTCACAGTGATTAAGTAGATCAAGTTTTTAAATGAAGTCTAATTGCTAGAAGTCTCTTTACCTACTTTGACAAGAGCTGCAAGTGTGTGTGCAGACTCCTGATTGGTCCACATCGTCACGCTGCTAATCGGCAGGATCAGTTCTTATCGGAAAATCCACAGCGTTCAATCATGATCCAATTAACAGTGCTGTCAAAAGTACACAACACCAATACTGAAGCAAGAGTAAGGCAGCTTTCTAAATAGAGAGCCAAGATAAAGACTCGCTAATATTCTCATCAAATAGTTACAAATGACCACGTTTAGTGTGATTAGCCACCTAATTAACCATGTTGGTGCTTGTTTCAGATAAGCCATTGTGCAAACAGTGCTGTGCAAAAGTCTTAGGCCACCATTAGATTTGATGTTTTAGCAATGCGCTAATTGACCCTAAATGACGTGACGTCTTCGACCGAACCCGGAAAGTTCATAAACTTCGCTTTTCCTTACCGATCTTCATTCCAGGCCCTGTGAGCTTTAGCAGATCTTCACCTTCTCAGCCACAGTTTCTTGCCTGCAACCCCAAACCCCAAAGCGGTCCTGATACTTACCACCCGAGCCAACAGAAGCTGCCTTTTAGTACTGCATAGGAATTCTCTGTGTTTCCTGCTTGTAGCCTAGTAACGACGCCGGGAAATGATCACATATGGCTGCTCTACCGCTGCTAAAACAATGCTATGTCTGACTGAACGCCGGGAGCGCAGCCTCTCTTCGTCTTCTTGGTTCGAATAGTTTATTTACTCCTGAGCTGGTGCAGTTCGCCGTGCAAACACGGATTTCGGGGCTGGGCTCGTGCCCGGCCGGGACGCGTTCCGAGTCAGGTTAATTGTCGCTTAGAGCGCAGAGGGGTCTCGCATCTCTATCAGGCCCCTGACAGGCGCGGCTCACTAATTGTGACAGTTCAGCATTTAGATCGCTTTGTGCGCCGCCGATTCGACACCCCGTGCGTCACTTTCTCCATTATGAAATGCAAATTGCTCGAGCCTCGAAAACAAGGCAACAGCGCCGTGCTCCTCGTTCTACTTCTCCGTCGCTTTATCTCTCTGCTGACCCCACTTCCCCCCCCCCCTCCCCTTCCTTTCTCCCTCCAGTGTTAGCTACGAGCTGCTGAAGAGCACGTCAAAGTGACAAGTGAGACACTAGAGATGTGTGTGTGTGTGTGTGTGAGAGAAAGAGAGAGAGAGAGACGCAGATAGAAGGAGAAGAAAGATATGCTCTCACAGCTCTCGCGTTGTCTCAGTTTCTTCTTGATCGAGACACAAGAAGTCAGACGCTAGACCGTAGATTGCTTTGATTTGCCAAAACTTTTCAGCCAGCGTTTGCCTTGTCGTTGGGCCAGTAGATTCAAACGTGTCGTGGTAGAACGCGTTCATGTCCAGCACGTGTCCAAGTCTCTAAAAACGTGAAAGGCCCTGTGTGGAGCAGACGCATTTCTGGGTTTTCCTTTTAACAGAGCCACTTTGACGAAAGGGAGCCTCAACTCGGCCCTCGTAGCCACAAGAATTCACTAGACGGTCACATTAAGAGCAAACGCAAAGTGGAAACTGGTGGCAACGTGCACACAGGTGAGTCTGTGACGAGGCTTAATTAAAAGCACACTTGCAACCTTAATCAAACGCATTCGTTGATTGGATGCTGAACGAGCAGAGCGGGAACTTCGTTTTTCCCTGCGAGGGAATAAGAGTGCAGATTTGATTCGGGGCTGAAATCGGAGAAACGGCACATTAATTCTGTCTGAATTGAACCGCTCATATTCAATAACGATAGAAACTGCGTTCAGGGTAGAATTAACGCTACCCCAGACAGGAGCACTGGACCAACGGTTAGGAACGCAATTACTGCAGCGAAGCAAAATATCCCAAAATGTCAAAGAATACAAGCGTGAGAGGTACCCAGTCCCACCAGAGTGCAGGAACTCCCTCCATGATTTAGTCACTAAGAGACGATGTGCCTCCAAGGACCTCCCACTGAGTCCTGATTTTAAAATCTATTTTGTTTGAAAATCTACTTTGTTACTTATTTTATTACTAACTTATATATTATTATTTTGATTAGATTATTTACTTAATTTTACTATGACTTTAATATACTTTTAAGTATTTATTTCGTTAACATCTAGGCCACCCATGGAGGTCGGGTTCCTTTTTGAGTCTTGGTCCTACCCAGGGTTTCTTCCTTCTACTTTCAGGGAGTTTTTCCTCGCCACTGTCGCCCTAGGCTCGCTCAGTTTGGGACTGGTCTTTTAAGATCATATCGTGAAGCTGCTTTGAGACGACGCTCCGTTATAAAAAGCGCTATAGAAATCAATTTGACTGGACTTGAGAAAAGGCCGTTTTAATAATAATAATAAAAATAATAATAATAATAAAAACAGGTACTATGTGACCAACAAAAAGCAGAATGCCAAAGATGAACCAGTTAGGGTGCATGAATACAAAACGTCTTACCCCGTGGGACGGGTACGTCAGCCATCCCCAGTCTCCTGATATCGTAGAGGTGTCCAGGAGGTTCACTGAAAGAGAGACAGGATTAGTCCAGGCGATTTCGACTTGCTTAATGCTGATTAAGAGTGAGGGTTCATGCAAGAAGCGAATATCTCAGGAATAAAGCCACTTTCATTGACTGATTAATTAGAGTTTCGATTGATGTTGCTCCTGTTCGTAGTGCACTCGGTGCGCAGGCCGAATATAAAACGGTGTGGAGTTGTACAGGGGGCAGACCTTCAGCCCCAGCCGTGGTACCATGAAACGTTTTCCAACACCAAACTGACATTTCCACTGGGCCTTTGCTCCGATTTATTTATTGACAGCCCGGACCCTCGGTCTGCTTTTGGCATGCTCTTAGGTCACCCTGGGATGAGGGAAGGCCGTTGAGCCTTAAATGTTTCCCAACGAAAAGTTTATTTACGATTCGACACCGTGGCTGTCTGATGTTAAATGCCACGAGGATAAACTCGCAAAAGGATGACCCTTTTTTTTTTTTTTTCTCTCCCCCTCCCGCCCAAGCTCCGTCACTTCGCCCTCATGTTCACCCCCAAGGCTGAAAGGGAGCAGCCATGTGCCGGTGTAATGAATCCCATTGGAAAAAGATCCCGTTTTTACATTTCAAACTAGTCCCTAAATAAATCGCTATCTCCCTGAATAAGGATCCGCTGAGCAGGGGGCGTGCCCCAATGACCAGGAGATGCCCTGTTAGGAGTCCATCTGTACCGTTGAGGTGTTTCACAGGAGGGGGTTCATGTTTTAGAAGCGTCAGCAGTCGGACCAAGCGCAGAAAGGGAGCCGCAAGAAAGGGGTTGCGTCCTCTTTCTCACCGTCCCGCAGGGAGCACAGGTCGTAATCACGGGTATTTGGGAAAGCGCCTGCTGATGAGGCCTTTCCGTGTTCTCGTCTTTTCCACTCTCCCTCGGCCGTTGCTTCGGACCGATGAGGCTGCGGCCACAATTACACGTCTCAGAAATCCCCGCTGACAGCGGGGCATGTGATAAATGACTAAGTGGTGTCTGGAAACAAACAACGGCACTGTGTCTGGTGCTTCGCCCCTCTCAGAGGGAAATTGCTCTCTCTCTTAAAAAAAAAAAAAAAAAGCTTTCTGGATATATTACGGGCAATTCAGTCAATCAGACAATAAAAAGGCCAGAACGCTGTAAAATCTGTACTAAAGGACTGGCCCCGTCTGACTGACCTGACGTGGAAATTAGAATTGAGACAAAATGCACCGAGGCAGTGATTGACTTCCTCAGCCTCGCCTGCCCTCCCCAAAAACCTGTTCTCTATTTCCGTCCACTCAGTCAGGGGCATATACCAAATCAGAACGTTGATGGGCAGAAGGCAACGGGGGGAGGGGGGGGGGGTTGTACGGGAGGGAATACGACTGGTCTCCGGTGACAGTGAGTAAAGAATTCATTATAGAAAGGCAAATTGGACGTGCCTTAAGGCTAATCCTCTGACACCACTGTTGGTGCAAAAGCTTTTTTTTTTTTTTCTTCCTCATTCATTTTCAATAACCATGCACTTCATCCTGCACGGCCGTCCATCGCATTACCTTACTCATAATTAGGGCCAGTTCAGAGCAGCCAGTCCGCCTACTGTAAAGCTGCACCAGGAGTGAGTGGAGATCATGCCAACCCTAAAAAGCAGTGGCAGGAGGACCAAAGCTGCACTGGAGTTTTGTTTTTTTTTCTTCCTTATATAGGTTGCAAACCATGTGTGAAATTAGGTAAGGAAAGTATATAGTGTATGAAAATAACCCAGGCAGTTCTTGCTTTGCCTGAAATCGTCATACATTATATAATAATAATAATAATAATAATAATAATAATAATAATAATAATAATGATAAGAGTTTTATTTGAAGCACCTTTCACGACACATAAGGTCACTTTACAAGTAGAGCAATAACAGCAAGAATAAAAGAAAAAGTATAAACACAGTAAAAGGGAAACGACAGATAGAATATAGAATATATTTACATTGCATGCATTATATGCAGTGTCTAATTCTACGCCGTCCCTGTGCGTGACCTATACACTGAATTCGAGCGCCTGCTCCGCAGCGGAACTAGAGCAGAAATCTCAAATCAGAACCGACCTTGAACATGCTTACAATTTTTTTCTCCCATCAATCTCCAGTTGGGCAAAATATTTTAACGTAAGCTTGCTCTGTACCAACCTACCGAGTGGCTCATGTGTTGGAATTGCCTTTTTCGCACTACATTTCCCAACGCTCCTGACTCCCACCTTGAGAGTACCTGTACCTGTATATGCATGTACATGAAGAAGGTAAGAACCTGCCAGGAGCTTAAGAAAGCAAGATGGCAATCAGCCCCTCCCGCAAATACGATTATTTTCAAGCCTCCTCCGAGTCCAGACCTCACTGTAATTCATACAAATTTTAACAGCACTCACATGCCTGCTCAATTCAATTCTAATGTATTTCTATAGAGCTTCTTACAACGGAGCGTCGTCTCAAAGACCAATCCCAAACTGAGCGAGCCTAGGGCGACAGGGGCAAGGGAAAAACTCCCTGAAAGCAGAAGGAAGAAACCGTGTTAGGAACCAAGAGTCAAAATGAGATCCGTCCTCCATGGGTGGCCTAGATGTTAATTAAGTAAATACTTGAATAGTAAATTGAAGCAATGGTAAAAATGAAATCATTTTGCAACAGCTGGACCACTGGTGACGTGACGCCGGGCGCTCTGCACTGGTCGAGCGTGGCTTTACACCGGATAGCTGATTAGTGTGAAAGGCTAGGCATATATACATTCAAAAAGTTTTAAGTATATTTCTCCTCCTCCGACGAGCTCAAAACCACGAGGGAGCCAAACAAGCGCCTTCAAAAAGCTATTAAGCGTAATCCGTTAGAGCTCGGCCTGATTGGAATCCTCCATTATTGTTGACTTTCAAATCACTCCCGGCTTCTGTATCTTCTCAAGCAATTTAAAGTAAATGAATGGCTTTCTGGCAGATTAAATTGCACAAAGTATTGATAGCCTTCTTTCTTTAGAGGATTGTTGACGGGCAAACTGCTCCCTTTCACTTCTATGGCATGATACCTAACAGGTCGGGTGCTTGTAAGTGAGAGAACACTTTTAAAGCGACCGTCGGCTCGACGTCTGTCCACTCTTAACGAGCGCAGCCTTACCAATTACAAGGGACAAAAACTCTCTTGACCCCGGACGTTGCGCCCACAAGCAATCAAATTATAAAAAGGTTTAACGCGCCTTGGTATATTAACAGTATTTCTGCTTTGTTTTGCTTTGTTATTTAATGCGTTTCATTCGTTCCCTACCGTGAGCAGACCTGATAATGGGTAAGTCTTTAAAAACGTGTACTGTACTGTACTGTAAACTCCCTGAAAGTAGAAGGAAGAAACCTTGGGAGGACCAAGGCTCCAAAAGGGACCCGTCCTCCATGGGTGGCCTAGATGTTAATTGAATAATGAAGTTGTAATAACGGTAAAATCAAGTAAACAATACAACTGAAATCGTTCATCACATTTTAATTAGTAATTGCGTTCCTGAATCCTCAGCTGTAAATCACTGGAGGCACGCCGTCTCCTAATAACTAAATATGGAGGGACCCTGCCATGGTGGGACTGGTTATTGTTAAAGACTCATTCCCTCTAGGTTGTGTGCAGCCGGCAAAGCAGGTTTTCTTGTGAAACTGTCTTTTGTATTTACTTTGCAGTATCCGAAAAAGACTATGTGACCATGGCAAGGTTATGTCCACGGCCAGTTTAGTCAACGACCTGCTTCACAAAGCTTAACGTTGTAACGCACCACACGGCAAGAGCTAGACACCTCTGTGGGTGGAGACCCGTTAAAGAAAAAAAATGCTGCCGAAGAGTTCAGAGATGCTTAGCGCTCGCTTGCTCTCTGCCTCTCTGAGCCCCTTATTAAGACATATTAAGGGCTTTCGTAAACAAACGGAGCCACATTGCCAGCTAACGAAGGCTCAGAATTTGGGCCAATCTGGGTGATTTTCTTTGCTAGTCCCATATGGGAAAAGGACCTGAGAGTGACTGTGAGGCCTGGTCTGCTAGCAGTCAGTGGTCTTCAAGGTCTCCAGTCACAACCCATCCATCGAGAGCAGACTTTAAAACACAAACAAGTGGCCCATGCATCCTAGGGTGGAACCATGCTTAACTACGTCCATCTGTAGGGCCTGGGAGTGAATTAAATCTCCCCTGCTGGCAGCTTGTCAGAGGAAAAATAAAAGGGCTGCTCGCCAAAGGAAATAGACAGACGCCAGATGCGCCGCATGCAGTCAATAGCGTGCTCCACCTAATAGCTTTTTTTCTTTTGATTCACCTGCCCACCAGCACACCGCCGAGCCCATGGCCACCTGGGGCTGGGCACCTTGTACTTTCTTGGGCGTTAAATGCGTAGGCTTGACAGGAAATGAAATGAAAGATTGTTCCACCCGGTATCAGACGTCTGACGAGTCCACCAATCAGGACCTGTTCTATGCGTTATGCGTTTCGGTAGGAACTCTGACGGGTTCTGAGGGAACCCTGTTTGGGTTTTTTAGGGTCCTCTGCCCAAACTTGTTTTTGAAAAAGCTTGCTTGAAACCATGTTGCACCAGTCAGCACGTGCGGGACACTGTATTACGGAGTAGAGGGTGATACGGGAGTGGATTTTCATTCCTGTCCCATCCCAGTCCCACAGAAAATAATCTTGTCCCATCCCAATCCCGGGTCGGAATAAAAAAAAAATATCCTGTCCTGTCCCACTCCCATTCAAAATGACTAGCGCTCCTGTACCGCTCCCATTTTTCCTACTTATTTTAGTTTTTAGCCAATAGAATTAAATTTAATCTCATCCCCATTCATTTGTGGTAATATAGGGAGACATTTTATGCCTTAATAAAAAAACAAAATCCTACTAGCAAAGCCACTAAAGGCCACAAAACATAAATAATGGCCTGTGTTCCCTATAGTTTTTATTATGGAGGACCAGCTGCTAAGTCCCTGTTTTATAAACCCAAACATAACATGAAGTTGCATTTTACTCATTTATTGAGCCCTTATTTCCCTAAAACATTAGTCATTAATTTGCGTAAAAAAACTGCACAAAGCAAGAGAACTGTTGTCAACCAACAAATGTGCATAAAAGCATTACGTT
>JAUZST010038298.1:0-27395 GCA_034779995.1 Parotocinclus haroldoi | reverse complement strand
AGAGATAGAGAGAGAGAGAGAGAGAGAGAGAGAGAGAGAGAGAGAGAGAGAGAGAGAGAGAGAGAGAGAGAGTAGATGAGACCCAGAAGACTTGTAACAACAAGACAAGAGTGTCTGGTTAAGCGTGACTAGATGACTTAATAAAGCCCTTGAGAAAGAAGCCTCCATGCAGTTTATTTATACTCTTGTTTGGGAGATGATGTTGGACTGTGACTTTCCTGAAAAGCACAGTAATACAAGCATCACAGTTACTTATTTATAAGCTTTTAGAATAGAATGCAAGGTCAGAACCTCACTACCATTCACGTCCTTGTAAATGAGTTATTTAACAGATGGTAAATAAATGCAAGTGGGCTCATTTTCAAGATCTCAAACTACAGCCTATGCTGAACAGAACCTAATAACAGCTGTAGTATTCAGATCTGCTTTAAAGCAGTACAGGACTGATGGTATTGTTGCTTTGGAAATGACTGACTTTAATTTTAAACATGTGCTTTATATTTGGTTTAGCATCATATGTCTATCATGCTAATAATGCCAGATGACAAATACCACATCTCTATACAAAGACTGCATTTGGAACAGGTATTATTCCCTAAGTAGTGGTTTTATTTGACCATCAACAATGACAACAATTATCTTTTAGCGTTGAATAGACCTTGTTCAAATAGAGGTTCATGTGTTTCGGCAATATGCTTTAACCAGGCATTTACTGTGGTGACACAAGAGAGTCTTACATTTTAAAAGTGACAGTAATCCGGCAAACAGTGATACTAACTGATTCTGATTGCTGAATGATGCAGTACAGGTTAACTTCAATAATAAACCGTATTTTGTTCAATTATAGATGATAAATTGCATATTAAAGACACTCGTAAAACATGTGCTCGGTTATAATTACAATAACAGTAATAAGAATGACAGTGCATTACAGAGACAAAACTTCACTATGAAATAACCTAAAAAAAACAAAACAAAAGAAAACAATACATGTACATCAGAGGATTTTTCCTATATAGCAACAAATACTATGTAGCAGTGCCCCTGAGAACACAAAGGGAAGATATCTTCATCATCTGTACTGTTGTTTTCCGCTCTTGAAATTCAGAAAGGTGTTTTGGCCCTCTTGTGGAAATCTTGCAGAGAAACAAGACAATCACTCGTCATCAAAATGAAATCCACATATAAACCTGGATTGTGTTTATTATTTCTTTAAGATAAAACAAAATGTCATGCATTCTGTATAGTTTGGGATGGATTGAGGATTTAACTTTACAAGACCATATTACAGGGCCTTACTTTACTACAATTCAGAGTTACAGAGCTATTTGGGATTAAATAAGATCAGGGACCAAAATTAGTATGTGTGGGCATACAAATGGACCCTGCAGCTCAGTGCCTAAGCAGATTAGACAGGATATAGTAGCATGCTCGTCTTTGTGTCAACAGCTTCTGCCGTTTAAAGATTATCCTGCACATACTACCTTTGTGTGTGTGATTGAAAGCTGAATGGAGAATATCATTTATTATTTCTAAAAATCCTAGGCTGCATTCAACATTTCATTGACCAAGGTATCTGTTTATTTTGTCTGGAGCCAATTTGAATTTGATCTGGGAAACGAGTGAACATAATCCAAACTGGTATGCATGCTTGAAGGGACCAAGATTAGGAATAAATAATGAAAGTAAAGATTGTTCCAATTCCTTTTCATACGTTTTAACTGTTTCTTGTAATATTAGGGCAGCTTTTATGAATGCTGCACACTGACTCAGTCATTTTGTCAATATCTGACAGATAACCAGCTAAGATGTTTCTATGAAAATGACTCAAAATGGGAACATATGTCCCATGGTCTGCAGTTGTTTGGACATTGAAGGGCTTGTTGTGCACTTGGAGATTTTTCTGGGTGAGTAGCCACTATTTAAGTCAATTAGGTTTAGTCACTTATTCTTAAATACCCTTGAGCAAGTTTTTAAAAATATATTAAAATGTAATTCCTTATGCGATACTGTATAACTGTATATACTAGATAATAATAGCATGTGTAGGGAAATATTAAAATAGTAATGACATATTTGCTTAAAAATATACTTTTTCGTGGTCGTGGTGGAAATGTGCTGTTCACAGTGCTCATTGGCATTTTAGTTATTAAAATAGCATCCGAGAGCAGCATTACATATGATTGGTTCTGTGAGTCGACCAGTCAGATCATGGTGAGGGAATGAATGCAGGGAAAAATGCTCATTGCTTCGAAAGCAAGCAGCTCAGTTATCCCTCAAATGAAAGATTGAAAGAAAGAATGAAAAAAAGACATAAATGGAGCTGTAACAGAAAGCCCACATGTTGCTACTTGCTTTTGAAACAATGAGCGTTTGTCACAGATTAGTTATTATAACCACTCCTGCTCCATGTTATGATTAGTCACCTCCCAAAAACAGTCATGTGTAATTCTGCCCTTAGATGATATTTTAATAATTAAGACAACCTGCATCCATTGCAGAGCTAGCAGGAGTCACTCTTACATCCACCAACTGCCAATTAATAGTGCCAACACATGATGCCCAACCCAGAAGTTACCAGCAGAACTCAAATTTGGGCAATTGCAATGGTGGGCTAGCAACCTAGGCCACAACATGATGTGGTGGCAACCCTCGGCAGTGCATTGCATCACATAGATACACCCCTCACTTTGAAAATTGCTGAGACTGCCTTAACTGTGGTGGATTAACAGCTAAGGTACCAGAAGGTCGTGGGTTAAAATACCACCTCTGCCAAGCTGCCACTGTTGGGTCCTTGAACAAGGCCCTTAAAATTGCTTGGATTGTAAGATTGTATTTGTTGTAAGTCTCTCTTGAGAAGGGTTGTCTGCTAAATGACATAAATGAGACTTGGGAGCCTCAGGCAAGGTGGAACACATTAATGGTTACCTGGTGCTGTTTTGTTCAAATCTTCACTTAAACTTCTTCTAACCAGAGATGGGTTACAAACACGGCTCAACAATATAGTGCTGGTTTATAGTGAAAGGACACCCTGGTTCAGATCCCACTTCTGGTAAGGCGAGGTCTGCATAACATTTTGATGTACCCCAGGACCTTATCTTAGTCTGGCTATGCTAGGATGGGGAGGAGGCTGTGTCCACAGTGTCCTCTGTAAGGACCTCACTGTTACCTGCATAAGTTGGTGCCTGGTGCTCAACTCTGAGACTGTCTACATGTATATAGGTGGATGGTCCAAAGTCTTACCACTACCAAAGGTATAGAGGGCTATGTGACGCTCACTAGAGGAGTGGATGGAAGCAAGTGAAACAATCCTGGATTTACATTTTTATATCTTGGATGTATATTATTTATATATAAATATATTACATTTAATTTATTATTATTATTATAAATCTGGTAATATATACCATAATGAAGACAATGTAATGTCTGTGCCTATGTATGCTCTTACTGATTATATTATGCTGATTTTTTTTATAGGTAAACCCATATTGTGCCATAAAATCTGCACCATGGATGCCACATAATTCAAAAAGTAAATGCTGCAGTCCACTGAAAAATACTACAGGTGATTGCACACGAAAAAATACCTGATATTTCTACTCCATCTATATGTAATACCAAGTTCAACCTTGGTATTCCATATAGCATGTAGAGCAGTGCCTTAATATTACAAGGTGATGTAATTGGATGCTGTATTATTATTAATAGCCACTAAATATCTAAGTATGTATGTTTTAAAACTATAGCTATATTATACTATACTATACCACATACTATATTTCCTAATAATATAGTTCACAAAGTTTGTGATATGTAATGCTGTACATGTACCTGTTCACAAGGTGGCAGTGATTAACTACATACATTACCATGCAAAAGTCTTGTCATAAAAGGTTTCTTATATGTTTTCGTTTATATCCTGCTTATTTTTTTCAGTTTAAGTTTCAGTTGTCACTGCACTTTGTAGTTATGTAATTGCAGACTGTAGTTCATATGTTTCTTTACTCTGTTCTCTAATAGCCAGGACACTCACAGATCAGGTACTATTTGGGTGGTGGATCATTCATAGCACTGCAATGTAGACACTGTGTAAACACTGATGTAGTGGTGGTGTGTTGCACTGATATGAGTGGATCAGACACCACAGTGCTGCTGGAGTTTCAATAAACCTCAATTTCTCTGCTGGACTGAAAATAAATAATGCATTCTACAAATGTCCAGGCACTGGCTTCCTGTGAGTGCTGATGAAGAATTAGAATAAACTTTGCAGCAACAGTTTAATTACTGTCACTGACTTACATTGACAAGGTGGAGCAAAAAGGTGAATATATCTAAAAATTATGGTAAGTAACCAGTGTTTATTTACTCTTTTGTCTGATCAAATTGTACTAGCTCAACACACACGGACAGACTACCACCATATCAGTGTCACTGCAGTGCTGAGAATGACCCACCACCCAAATAGTACCTGATCTGTGGTGGGTTTGTGGGGTCCAAACCATTAAGGAACAGAGGAAGGGGGAATATGTAGCAGCACAGGTGATTCAGTCTATAATTGTAGAACTGCAAAGTGCAGTGCACTCTAAAACCTTAATAAAGAATAAAAATACTATAAATAGAAACAAAATAAAATATTATTATGCAGCAACAAAAAAAAGTAATTGGAGTGGAGTCTATATATTCCTTCTTAGAAACACAGGGGGAATGCCATCACCAAGAAAGCAGTGCCACCTTACACAATAGACTATTAAGTGCAGAAAGGGAGATACAGGATCTGAAGGTTCAGATTGCCAGTCATAGGACATCATGGGAGATGCGGTTTGTGGAGCTGCAAAAAAGACAGCATGATCTAAGAGATCAGGTAGGTTACATCTACAATGCATAGCTCACAGAGAAATTATATGTTACTGATTATACTCTTTCTCATTTGTATAACTGCTCTTTTAGTTGCACTTTGAAACTGTGGTTAGACTGAGTGCTTTACGCAGAGCAGCTGATTCAGCAGAAATGAGTGAGAGTTTCACCGGCTTGGAGAATGGGCACGATTTCAAAGAGGAAACAGCACATTATGGATTCAGTGAGTAATTCACCAAATAGCCTATTTTTTCTATTGTATTTCCTGGATATGTCTTATAGCCTATTGCTGATAACAGCCTGAAACACTTGATTCCATTTGTTTCCTTGGCCCTATCAGGTGACCTGAAGAAAATACATCAGCATACAGGGCTGAATGAGGAATGGTTAAACAATCCAAGCTGCAGTCAGGCCATTCTTTCCCCCACTGCTTACTCCAGAGCCACGTCTTCTATGTCTGTTAGTACTAGGTAAAGCATCTGTAGTGGATGTATTGCTAAATATTGTTAAACATCTTGGGCTTCTTTAACAGCCTCTACCAATCTAGGAAGGCTTTCTACACTGCGCAAAGTAATTAGGGAATATCTCAAAATTAATATGAAGAGGATCTTACAAGAACTACTGGACAATCTGATCTTGTCCATGCCGCTTCACTGTCATTGTATTTAGGCACACCCTACTGAACAGTCAGTGTGTGACACTCTCGTCCAGTTTGACATGCTTCTCTTCACCCCCATCATGATGTCATTTGCTACTCAATCATAATAATTAAGTTTGCATATCATTTTGGTAATCAAAGTACCTTCATTTCATTTTCAACCTTTTCATTTACTTGTCCGATTATCTTGTTTAAAGAAATAAAATAAGAATGCTTTTTTAATCAATTCATATTCATTTGGAAATATCCCCAAATTTTTGTGAGCAGTAAATTCAGCCACAAGCTTGTTATTGTTCACAGGCCAGTTTAGCTTTCCAAACAATATTGTTATGGAATTTGTGCAACAGCACATTATCATGACATAGTACAAACACCCCCCCCCCTAAACTATTGCCACAACAATTAAAACCACTCAATTTTTCAACATAGTGGTTTTCAAACTGCAGTAGTTGCAGCACCAGTGGTACATGAAAGAG
Organism: Parotocinclus haroldoi; assembly: GCA_034779995.1. Taxonomy (NCBI): domain Eukaryota; kingdom Metazoa; phylum Chordata; class Actinopteri; order Siluriformes; family Loricariidae; genus Parotocinclus; species Parotocinclus haroldoi. The sequence continues at coordinate 21,404 of JAUZST010038298.1, read as the reverse complement.
CACAAAAGTATGACAGATTGTTTTTAGCAATGATCAAATTATTAAGAAATTCTTTAATTATCAAAATTCACGTGTAAATTTAATAGGTTTCAGAATATTCACACTTTTTTCAATACAATTAATTTGTGTTTTATGTTTGCATAATACACAGACACCCATAGTTCATTATATCTGGCATGCTAACAGCTTCTCCAAAATTTGAAATATGAGACATTCTCAGTAAGTCTTTTGCATATATCTGAAACAATAGTTAAAAAGAAATGTTTTGACTAAACCAACTACTATATCCTAGCTGAAGGTAGCAGACACCAGGAACAATGAGCCCAAACAGGTAAATAAAACACACCCATTGAATACATTAATGATAAAGTTAATTAATCACCCCCCATGTATCAGCCGATGTGTTGCATGAGCTTTAAAAAAGCACTAAGAGATGGTATGATGCAAGTTTAAGTTTGAGATTCACCTGAAGACAGAGATAAAAACAAGACCACAGTGGGTTGTGTGTTATTAAATTCTCAGCAGTGAGGGCATGGAATTAGTACATCTAAGAATACTAAAATTGCACATTTGATAAACCTGTAGACTCTGCTAACTATGCATACTGTGTACAAACGTGCTGAGACTCATAGGTTGTACTTAAAAAGTGGTACTTGGTGTAAAAAGTTTTGGTGTAAAAAGTTTTAGAACCACTTTTTCTGGGGTATCTCCGAATGGCATAGCATTTCCCTTTACTAAACCTTGGATTCCAATACATAAAATATCCACTTTGATAAAACTTGTATTCATTCAGGTGTAATTTTTCTGGTATACAGCAAGCCAGAGGTGATGGAAGTGAGTTGCACTATTTAAGAATACAATTACATTATGGTTTTTACCACATCAGCTTAGATTTGGCTTAATCCATGGGAATCCTGGGCCATGAAAACTAAATCCATCAAATTTATATGCTTGAAGACAGAAGAAATTGAGCCCTCCTCAGCCCTGTGATGCATTGGTTCTGGGTACATGCTCACCTGCGGCATGTGAAATTCAGGATGGCCACTGGACCTGTGACCTTTGCCAGGATAAGCATGGCTATAACATGAAAAAAAACTGATATAATTACAAATTAATATAGAATGAAATATGATGCAATACCTAATTATATTATCCTTTGCAATGGCCTGATTTTTCTTTGTTCAGTGTGGGCTCGAGGAGAAGTGGGACTGGCCTCCATCGCGCATTTGTGCCCCATTCTCCAATGGACCTGCAAATTGGTCATAGGGTCAAAGTACTGCTGCCCTCAGGCAGAATCAGTACTGGAACACTGCGATATCTGGGGCGGCTGCGTGGCTCGTCTGACATTCATCTGGGTGTGGAACTGGACATGGCTGACAATGGAAAGCAAACAGGCACCTATCAAGGCCAGACCTACTTTGAGTGGTAAGCTCTAGTGCACATACCAACATTCAACAAAAATATGAGGAAAATAACCACACTTCTATGTGTCTTTGTATAGATTGTCACTAAACAGGAAGAAATATAAAACAATTAACATCAAATAGACAAATGTTTTAATCTGTGCATATTTTTTTTCTTTTCTCTCTGTAGCGATACTGGACATGGTGTATTTATAGTATTCAGGAAATTGCTAATGGCCTGGGATTAGAAATGTAAATCAGTTTTTTTTTTGTATTGCATGGCCAGGGTCTATAAAGGATGCTAGAGTGGGAGCCAAAAGTCTGAGATAACACAGTTGAAAATAGCATTTATACTAATGCTAGAATATATTTTCAATATGCTAGAATGAAAATGTAAATCGTAGGAATTGTTTTATTTGATCATACACGGATAAATTGTTTTGTCTGGATTAGACTCTGTATAAACATCTATGTAGCAAAGTTGTGTGTATTTTATTTTAGCATTCAGTGCATGTCTTTATGCCAGGAGTGAGTAAATTAAACCTCTGTAAACTTTTGCTTAGAAGTCTGCAACTTTCTTGTGTGAGTTCACATTAACTTCTTGGATGAACATGCTGTGGAATTTCTACAGAAAACATGCGAAAGACAGAAGAGGTTCACACACACGCACGCACGCATGCACACACACACACACACACGCACACACACACACACACACACCCCATAACCCATACCCCTGAGGCATATTAGCAGAAGATTAGCATCTTTCATTTTTAGAAGTTGTAGAACTTTTTAACACGCTATAACATTATAGCATAAGTCGCTCTGGATAAGAGCGTTTGCTAAATGCTGGAACAAAACATTATCACGGCAGTATCTTAAAGTAAATACTAAATTTATTTTAGTACAGTAAAATCCCACATTTTCCCTTTTTTAATTTTCTATATTTCTGAATAAACATCTAAAACACCAATGGATTTCATAAGCTCAAAAAGTACATAAACAGAACCCAATTAAACAAATGAGATTTAAAAAATATTATAGATGGTCATTAATCTAATAAGAAAATTGATCCAAATGGACTGCTAAGAGGGGAAAAGTGTGTTACACCCTTCTTCAGCAATACTGAATTTACTCAATTTGATATTAGTAGAAATTGTAGCCCATTCCTCCATACAGAACTGCTTCAGCTCAAGGATGTTGGTAGGTTTCCTCACATTAACTTTTTTTCCCATTACATGTATACTAGATTATGCTCAGGAGTTATTAACATTAACTTTGGTCTTCTCTAACCATTTGTTGTAGAAAGATGTGTGTGCTTAGAGTCATTGTCTAAACAGGATTCCATTCCATCACAGGGTACATGTAAACACACACACAAACATGCATTCATGCACAGGCAGACAGATAGACAGACCGAAAGACACTGTTTGACCTAATGCACCATGTCTAATGTCTCTGGAATGTGGAAGGACTCCAGAGTAAATGGAGGAAATGTTGAGAGAACATGCAAAGTCTAAACAGATCAGGTCTAGCCTGGGAATCAAACTGTGAGTCTCTGGAGCTGTGATGTGACAGGACTAACCACTGGGGTACCATAGTTACAACATTAAAACACTCTAGAACAATCTAGAATTGTCAGTTTTTTAATTAATCAAAACAAGTGTTAATCGCATTTATAGGACAGCTAACTGTATAAATGAGAACTTTTCTCCATTGTTCACATTAATCTAAATCACAATATCACATAGTTCATATAATAATATACGAGAGAAGAAAATGTTCACAATTCATATAACAACTGAACATTAAATTTCAGCTCCTTATAAGATTTGCATGCACCAGTTTAAAATGATTCAGTACGAAAATCTTTGTACACTGCTTACAAAAATTACATATTTTAAAATATATTTCTTTATGGGATATTTCATTTTGAAGTATCCCCTAATATTTGTTAGCAGTATAGATGTGTGCAACCAAGTACAAACACATGTTTTTGAAAACGAAATTCCAGAAGAGAATTCTAGTAATTCTAGTATTTAGTGCCACAACAAGAAGCAAACCAAATTATAACCAGCAATCCATTATAGATCAGAGCTATGTAGAACACAGCAAAAGCAGTACCCATGTTGTGGAAAATGTTTGGAATTGCCAGTCAGGAAAATGGTGGAAGGCATGGCTAAATTTGCCAGGAACAATAGCTGATTCTGTGTCTGTACATTAGATATGTCATTTGCAGTGCAGTGCAGTGCACCACTTCAGTAGTTTGTAGGCCAGTGAACTAACATCACCAAGAAAACAGGAAAGTGCTTGGGAGGTGCCTTCTGGCCAAGTCATGCATCTCACAGCCAAAACTGGCGATAGCTGCAGACAAGCGTACCATTCCCTCCCAATTGCAACCCCCAGCCAACCCTGAAAACTGAAAAAGTTAATTGGCTTTAAAATGTGAAAACAAAACAGAATAAAAACAAAAAACAGAAAAGAAATGTGGTAAGAGAGCAACATTACAAAATCTGAGCACAGAATGGCATCCAAACAAATTATATGGTTTTAACAGGGTGCAGAGTGAGATTTAAGATATCAATTGATGAGATAGCAATCAAAACTAGTGGTTTGAAGCTCAACAATGGACAATCTGTTTTAAAAACCTGAATAAGAAATATTTTTTACGCTACTCATTTTGCCACAGCAAGTGCATTTTAAACAAGTTGCAAAAATAATTATTAAAGTAGTTCACTAACTGACGAGAGCAATTAATACAAGCTTTTTTTTACATTGCTTTAAAATACACAACACAGTACTGTTTACTTGTGTTACAACTCTAATTTCTCTGTGAACAGGTTGGTTGAATCCAGTTGTTACTGAGTAATACTAGAAATTTACCAGAAAACTACCAAGCATTAGGCTATAACGGTTTTAATTCCACGCTTTACCATACTAAATTACCCATATTAGTAGATGCAATGTGCATCAACAGACTTTTAACAAAACACAACTCCTGGTATATAGCACGGTAGATACAGAGGCTGCAGTCAAATACAAAATACTTGATAAGAAATAATTTGACTTCTATGTCATACATACTTGTCACACTTACTGTGTGATGTGATATTTGGATACAATTAACAACAAGAACAAAAGGCCAACAAAAGAACTGAATCATTAAATACATTTGCCAAGACAATCCATTTTGTTTTTAAGCTCAAACCCAATTTAAGGCACATTAAGTTGGCTCCTACTGAATCGTCTCTCTATTACTAAGTCAGTTCAATTCTCCTTTGGACTTGAGTTTGAGAATTTCTGCCGCAAGTTCTTGGGCGTCCTTTAGCTTCGGGAACATTGCAATGACCTTGTTCACGTGAGATGGATTAAAAATTGCATACAGTTTCTGTCGTGCCTCTTCTCGTTCTGCTTCAAAGGGAACAACATGTGCATTGACTGCAGCCTGGCTGACTTTATACGCCTCGGCACTTCCATGGAGATTGACAGCATGGCAAGGGTTTGGTAGGCTATAAGCTGTGCGATTTTGAGCCAACCACAGTGGATCAGAAGAGGGTTTTGGTAACTGGGGCTGCAGGTAAGTGGGGAGGCTGAATTGCTGATTGGGGCAGTGCCTTGTGAACTGGAGTGTGCCATAACCACAACAACTGGACGGATGCGGGGAAAGACCGTAATGATGGATCTGTGGTTGTACATCTGGCTCAGAAGAGCAAGTGCAAGCACCAAAAGATGCCTTCTGATCATAAAGCCCAGGATGCCTAGAGCTGAACCGGTATGAATCCTGTGATGCCTCTGACAACTGACTCTCATAAGAGCCAAGACCAGAATCAGAGCTAAAGCTAGATGAAGGATTAGTCATGAATGGAGACTGAAAACTATGCCAGTTCAAATTGGTGTGGTTGGTTGGGTTGCAGGCCTGATAGTTTTTGTGAACATCATCACAGTAATGCCTCATACCCTCACTGTGCTGGGTCCTCTGTACAGGTATAGCAGGATCTAATGTTAACTTGTATTCCATCTCCTGCTCTAATGAGGGAAAGTAGGAGTTGAAATTGGCCTCAAAGTGGCAGAGTCTTCTGGTGAAAGCTCCTGCTCTTTGGTTTCCTTCTGGATAGGATTGGGAGGGGCTGAACATACGGGCATTGTCCCTCAGCTCATCAGCAACAGAGCGCTGTGACTGGTTAGAGCGCTCAGGGTGGTAGAACTTGCACTTGATTCCATACGTGCATTTTTTTCCTTCACAGAAAAAAAAAGAAATTCATGTCAGCCATCTTGCTTGAGGATGACATCGCTGAGTACCCCATCAATTAACAAAAATATATTACTTAAAGTTACACTACATTCTTTGCAACAACTGGTGAGGTGCAATAACACAAACTACAAAGAGAAGATGTGCAATGTCAATGTTCAAAATTAAGTTTCTACCATAAGGACAGAGCTGGCGTTTGGCTTCTGGTAGTACAGGCTTCTTTCGGAGAAAATTGCGCAAGATTGGGCCGTGACGTCCAAGAGGGTCCTCTGGTGGCATGAACCTGAAAAACAAGATTATAGAAGAATATAGAAGAGGTATTTATGAAAAAGTCTGTTTACTGAGCTACCATGTTTACAACACCTCTGGATGTTTATTATAGTCCTAGAAGACCACTTGAAATGAGGACACATAAAATATCTGGCGTTCCAAACACATTTTGAACACATTTTAGGTAAAACGTTTACTGTAGTTTGTGCTTATATAAGGTATGCTCAGGTTGTTTTACTATGTATGTGAATAAGATTTGGAAAGATTAACATTTTTTGTCTACTATAAAGGGTATAACAACATTGTTTCTATAATATTTGAATATTTAATATTCATCCGGCCATATTAGTTTGCACAGTATAAGGCAGATACGATCCCTTAATTTGAGAGATTACAATTAAAAGTATATTGTATTTTATCACAGTTTATAAATATTTTTTCAGATTGCTGTCTACTATGAAGCTAAACACATATTAGGTTATGTATTAGCTAGCTTGCTGCCACTGACTCTGTGTTATTGTAACAGGTGATAATGTGTAACCTGCCAAATTTTCTCTAATGCCAAATGAAATTGCTTTCATGGTTCATGGGTTAAGAAGTTTATTTGCTTATGTTTATCACTAAGACCAAATCAAATTACAAGGTCTTTGTTATGACGAATTTCATAACCTTAGTCAAAACTCAATCTGGATACTTGCTCATACAGTACCACAAACCTGCGCTTGTATCATAACAGAATATAATAAGCATTTTATGATAATTTCTGTACAGTTAATCCCTACCAGAGTTCAACCAATTACCTGTTTTTCCCCTTTGATAATAAATTGCTATTTTCAAGATAAGTGGTATCCATTTTGATGACATATGTGCTTGTAATTAAATAAACAAACAAGAATAGAATCTGCAGAGATTCCAATACCTACATGCGTAGTAATACGTTTTTAAGACTTAAATACATACTTGTCATTGACAAAGGAGTACATGAGCAGTCTCTCTTCGATGCAGCGCTTCCATTCAGGTCGCTCGCCCTGTAGATCACGGTAAGTGTCATTGGACACTATAATGCCATCCAGCTCATGGGCAAGACTGACGATGAAGCGGTCATCGTAACACACCACCCGCTTGTTTCCTACCCGCCTTGAGGGGGTGAATACGACTATCTTTTTCCTTTCTAGCTCTTCTAGAATATACTGATCTGGAATGTAAACAAATAATTTAGTGATTAGTACTGCAAATTTTGATTAACCTGGCAGGGGTAGACAAATCATACAGTCATAAGCTAACACATAAACGCATTAGATAATCCATGCACAGCTAGCTCACTGAGTATGAATGCATTGCTCAGATAGGTAGGCTGCTTAAACACATTTACTGTATATGATTAGCTAGTTACATAGTTAGGCAATACAGACCTGCAGTAATATAACTGTAATGGGACTTACGAATGAGTGGTAGTGCTGATTATTATATAAAGTCAGCATCATCAAAGCACACATTTAGGTAGTGAAATTGGCTTAGGATTAATCAGTGTTATGGTATATTACAAGTACTGTCTCAAACAAGAAAAAAACAAACAAAAAAAGTTTCACAATTGTCACCAAAGATCTCAGATATTCCAAATACATGTGCATACCTGTTTAGTAATGTACAATCTGTTTATCATTATTGATGCTGCATGAGCATCATTAACCTGTCTAAACTGGGACACTGAATGCATTTATTTGGAATGTTGGTGAAAATTGGAGTAAAGAAATTGGTGGAAAAGGATAGGAACGCAGACTAAATAAACATGGGTCAAGGACTTGAACCCCAATCTCTGGAGATGGGATGTGTCAGCACTAACCACCAACCCTTAAAACTCTAAATTTATTTTGTCAACAGATATTCTTCTTCGTTGCATGAAAGCTTTTTTAGGAACTTGAGATTTTGATGACAATGCCAAATTCTCTTTGTAATATGCAGAGTTAAAATTGCTAAATACACAAAAAGCTAGAAAATGTGTCTGGTACAACAACAAATTAGACATGGTGGGGAAATGACACTAAATAACATGACACAGTGACAGCAAAGTAAATGCAAATCCAAATCACAAATAAGAGCTATTAAAATCAGTTTTCAATAAAACAAGCAAATGAAAGAATGTGACAGCCAGGACAAGCTATTGCTGAAAACCTAAGATGTTTTCTTGCTTTGTTTACATGCTTCTATATCAGGTTAAGGGTTATATAAAGCATTTGATTACGTATTGCAGCTATTCATTTTAATGAATAGGCATACCTTATAGTCATCTGACGCTTGGAAATTTTTGCATTTTGTACAGAGCTGTAACCTGGTCATTCACCTGAACTCTAATTGCCCAAGTTTGTAAACAACATCAGAATGTCAGAGATTATTTGCCGGTTCTAAACTAAACTCTAGATAAATGGTATCTAACCATCTAGCTGTGGATAATATTAAGGACAATTTTACATAAAATCTGCATTATTAAATTATGATTATGAAAGTAACTACCTTTATTCTAGGTTTATTCTAGTGACATGTTGTTTGCATCCAAATCTGATTAGACTCAAAACCACATATAAATGTGTAGTTTGAAATCTATAGGAAAAAGTGAGATTCACATTCAGATGGGTCTCAAGATAAATTAGATTTCAAAACTGTTTTGAGCTTCCTGTCACAACATATCATAGGCTGGTGTTCATAAACTCAAGGTGGGTCCGCTAGATTACGTTCTACTTTTATGAGGGGAAAGTTTTGAAGTGTCAGTACTCTTAGGGGTGAGGACTTGGTTTGTGGCTGTCATGTGACCAGAGCGCCCACAATACAGCATAACATTTTAGGTAAAAAGGCCATATAAAAAACATGTATGTGAGAAATATTCCAGAGCCTGTTTTGAAGTTACACACTAAACAAAAAGCCCAAAGCACTAATGAACATTGTATCACCAAACACTGAATGCAGGATACTCAAAACAACTCACACAACCAATTACATTCAATCTACATTCAGACTGTTTCCCAACTGATTACTGTGTCCTTTATATGTACATAGTTTTTATATTACAAGGAAATTGTTCGACCAGGAAACCAGTTGCTTCTTTGATTAGTATAAGTGATAAAATAGTACACCCTTTATAAAACTGATAATCTTTTTATCCATTGTTCTTCTGAGAACAAAATACGCATAAGCTTTAGGATTAAGCCTACACTAACATAACTGAAACGACTACAACAGGAAAACCAGCACCCTTTGGGCAGATTATGAACTACCAGTGGAACTTGTCCAGCTCAATACAAGGAAGAATAAAAATATTTTTGAACTTCCTGGTGGGGAATTCCCGGTCTGGCCTTAAGCATGGTTTATTCTTCCTGGTAAATCAGGGTGTTTTCTGAGAATAAATTATTCCTGTAGTTCACAGGCTAATAAACAGTTGGTTATTTACAAAAATGATAATAAAAATTGTGATACCTTCCTCACAGTAATATAATCTGTCAAAAATAGGTCTGATGTGCAATTTATTCTCTGGTGCACAGCCCTCATTATCAGTAGCAATCCAGGTTAGTTTACCAGAATCTTAAGGCTTCAGCCTCTTTTCCTCTGTGAGGTGTGATATTCAGTTTGTTGGGGTCTGTTATTGCTCTTTAAAACAATCCCATAGGTGTTCAATGGGAACCAGATATCCTTTATTGACTGACACTCTTTGTCATTCCAAATGTGATACCACCATTTGCAATCCTACAAATATTTTATCTCCAAAGCTGAGCTAGAACAACAATATTTTCATACACCCTGCTTTTCAAATGTTTAGTATAAATTTTAAAGTCTATCCAACAACTGACAATTTCATATTATACTGCATTTACAGCAGAAAATGTCTTCTGGTGGAGGAAAAATGTTTTTATATAAAAGATTTAGTAGCAGTTTTTATGACCTTATATACCCTTTAAACACACACACTGAAAAATATCCTAAAGGAATCAATGTAAATTACATTACTAATTAATATCACATAATTACTTTGATGCGGCAAATAATAGAGAGTGAAATTACACTTCACTCAACCATGCAAAAAAGGAAGTTTAACTATGTCATTAATAAGACAGTCTAGTGGGTACAAAATGTAATTCAACTTCGACTTGCCACGGTGTATTTAAATTAAGGTAAATTAAAGTTTTTCACAAGTTTCTGCACTGAGTAAGAATGAACTGCATTTTGAAGTCATGTAGCAGCAAAAACAACCAGTCCATACAAAAACAGATGTGTTTACTGTACAGTGGAGATTATTCACATGCATGGTTGTTAGATGACTCATTTTTTCTGAGCAGGCAAAGGGAGTGTCTTTACCTGAAATGGGTACATCAGGCCTTGGCTGCTCTTTTCTCCATGAGGGTACAAACACTGTGATGTTCTGGTGTCCTCTCTCAAGGAAGTAGTTTACTGCCAGCTCAATTCCACGGCATGAAAAAACTTCCTTGTTTCCATGACTTTATGAGAAATAGAGTGATAGTGATAGTGTGTGTGTGTGTGTGTGTGAGAGAGAGAGAAAGAGAGAGAGAGAGAGAGAGAGAGAGAGAGGGAGAGAGATTTAAATTAGATTATTTTAAATTACAATATTTGCATGAAGCTAATTTCACTGTTCTTTCATTCACTGTTCCATTTGGTCATCAGACAACATACAGAAGGGAAGCAAAGTAAAATTATTTACATAGCCCTTAAAGGTCAGGTTGTGTTAATGAGGAAATAATACTAAGTACATAGTTGCAGATTGTAGGTGTACTTTGACAAGTTTATCAGGTGGTGCAGTGTGACATAGTTTTAAAAAAAATTGTAGGTAGTATTAATGTATATATTTTGTACATAGCTTGTTTTGAAGCTAGTTTTTCACATAGCTTGTCTGTAACCTGCCTATTCTGCTATAGCATGTAATTTAGACACAATATCTACAAGCTTATTTATTTATGTTCTTGCAATATACAATATGTGATCCTGTAGTCTCTTATCAATATCAGACCATACATTATCCACTTATTTCTGTTGATTGGTAAAGGTGACAATTGTGCAATCCAACAAATGGACTACATCCAGCGATTACTACACACACAAAAAAAAGTCTACGATTTTTTACAAATTTCTGTTTTTCTTATTTCAACTACTGAAAAATGAAAGACTATGGACTGTCACTGACTTTCCTCCATAGTCACCTGACCTAAACCTTAAACTATTATGGGGCAATGTAAGATATTCAAGCATTCAGTAACAGCACAAGATGCTCTTTGGAATATTGGAATACTGTGAAATCACGCTGGGATAACATGGATGTCAGATTTCATGGATGCCAGTTTAAGAGCACATTGTCATTATAGCTAAAGTGGGAAAATATCAAATACTAATAAACTGAAATTTATTCAGATATTAAAATTGGTAAAATTGTTAACAATGCAAATTAGAAACATTTTCACTATTGGATTTCTTTGGACCTCCCAACTAAGTGTAGTTTAAGTGTGGCAGAATCTTACTTCATAGTTCCATCAATTACTTTGAAGGTGTTTTCCGGAGAAATGTTTCCATATAAGATAAAAAGGAACTCATGTTTGGGTGTGGGCAGCATGGAGGTGCAGTATGTGTATGTGCCCTACGGTGGATTGGCGCACTGTCTAGGGTTGTTCCTGCCATGTGCCACTGTTTAGGCATTGGCTTTCTTGCGACCCTAGCTAGGATAAGCACATAAGGCAAGGAATGAGTGAATGAATTAATGTTTGGGTGTGCCAAAGCAACAATGCTCACCAACAGCATGACTGGATGACTGGCAGTATGACTGAAGCTAATCTAGCCAGACATGAAGTCATTACAAGACTACGATCCTAAAAAACCAAGGAGATTTTAAAGGTGGGTGGAAATCTAGAGGTATTAGTGTGACTAAACTAAAGACAGCCAGGAAACTGGGATTTCCTTAGGTGCACTTGTCCAACCATTACCAAGCTTGTAATTATTATGGATATTATGGAAGCTAGGATGACTGCAGTGTCATGTCAATGACAGAAGTTAACTGTAGCTGTGTGTCATAAGTGCAGAGAACACAGTAAAAATATGCATATTTTTAGGCAAACCAGAATATATTGTAGCCTTAAATATGCTAATCTAAGCAGAACAACATTTGAAGTACTGAAAATTAATGACCTATGTCATCCACAGCACTTGTTTTACACTCCTTTCCTGGTCAGGGTTACGTGTGGGCCTAGAGTCCGTCCCAGAATTCACTTGGTGCAGCCAAACGCAGAGTTCAAACCCAGGTTCACAGGAACTGCGGTTTTTAGCAACTGGCCGTTACCTCTGAGCCACACAAGCAGTGCAATCCATAGACAGAACTCTAAATGCCATTGGTTACTGTTACAGAATAAACTAAATCAGTTAACTCTATGAATTTACCTCATGGCTACATTGCTTCCATCGATTACAATGGGTTTCAGGTTGTCCTCTTGTTCATCGTCTGCTGGTGAACGCCGAGCCTCCCTCTGGACCTCTTTACTGCTGGATCCACCTTTTTGTTTCAGAGAGCCTCCATCATCGCTCTCCTGACTTGCCGTGGGAGAATCTCTGACTCCAGAGCGCACCAGTTCCCCCAGCACTGCATTTGTGTCTGTGTCCAGGCCCAGTTTTAGCAGGGCTGTCTGCACCTCATGTGGCGAGTAGCCCAGTTTACGGAAAAAGTCCACTCTTTGCTGGAGTTCAGGGGTGCCATGCTGACAAGCAGTTTGCATTCTGGAGGAGGATGTGGAGTTCAGCTGGAGTGTCAGATCAACACAGCCAACCTTCATATAGTCTACTACTATGGGCAGATCTTGCTTTCTTCTGAAAAGAGTCCATTAATATAATTACATATTAGATAAAACTCTGGGTGCTTTGATGTATATAAATTATGTATGTCTCATGAAGTGAGAAATTGTTCTCTGATTAAGCTAAAAGTTCTTCAAGGTGCTCAAATCACAGTATAATGTAATGAATTTAGTCATATTGATTTATAACTGATACAAATTTGCAATGTACAATCAAGGCAATTATTTTCTAAAGATCTTACTAAAGGACCCAACAGTAGCAGATTGACACTATTTAGGATTAAAACATGGACCAACTTGACCCATCTTAATCACTGTGCCACTGCAGATTACACTTTGCATCATAGTATTTTTTAAAAGAAAGATAACTTTGCATATTAACATGAATATATTGAAAGCATTGTATTGTATTGATATGCTTAAGGTTCTGGACTATGGACCAGAAGGTCCAGTGATCCAAACCCAACTCTGCCAGACTGCCACTGTTGGGTCCCTGAGCAAGGCCCTTAATCCACAGTTGCTTCAATTGTCAGATTGAATCAAGTGTCACTCTGGATAAGGGTGTTTGCTATATTACATAAATGCATATACATGTAAGGACTGGATGCCCTTATTGAATGCCTTATGTGAGACCTTTCTAAATTTCCAGTACTCTAGCACACAATGTCATTTTTTATTGATATAATGTATAATGAATTTGTCCAGTCATGTTGTTTTTCAAAGTCATTAGTCTAGATTTGCAAAAAATCTAACTATGATTTTATAAATAACAATAATTTTATTGTATTGGTAAATACACAAAAACACAATGAATACAGAACAATATTTGCCCCCATCTTCCAAAACAAACCTACCCCTTGCCTTCACTCCTAACAATTGCTTTTCCTGCTCAGAGTTGCAGAGCTACAGTGCCTATCCAGAAGAATATAGGGTGCAGACATAAGTGTGGACTTGATGCCAGTCCATTGCAGGGCTTGCAGTGACTGCTGTTGATGACCACCAAACTAGCCACCACTAACTGAGACACAGCCAATTGTATCTGTATGTGAAACCTAACACAGCTGGCACAGCTGAAACCCACAGTGAACTTTGCACTACCCAAACACCAAATAATAACAATAATGCTAATAATAATAATAGTGGTAGTAATATTCATTATGACTATCATTAGTTTGACTATATTTACTATTTTATATTTACTATTACTATTAATAGTATTACTAGCTGAATAATAACAATCATAAAGAAACAACAACAACAATAATTACAATGCTAAGAATACTATAATGAAATAATAATTACAATCATATTACGGTAAGGGTTTTTGGCCTTTTTAAAATGTCCAGTTTGGTTTGTGGCCTGTGTGATATATAACCTATAGAAGTTATGCACTATAATAAAAAATCAACATGTATATGATTTTTACAATTTTTAAAGAAATATCTGGCATGTTAGTTTTCTAATTACTGTTTGGTTGTGTGATCTAAGAAGATCTGAATTTAAACTGTGACGGGCTTTAGTAAAAGGCACATTTTTTAAAAATACAGAAATAAATTGATGTATTTCTTTACTCAGTGTGTGTTTGAATACAGTATTTAGTATTAAATTGTTATAGCTGTTTATTAATTGTTTGGCATTCCTGCCCCATATTCTTTTAATCCGCACCGAACAGTTTACGTATGTTTAACATAAATAGCTCTCTACAGTCTATTCTCTACAGTAACAGCATGCTTTTATATATGTATTTTTTAAAATTTGTTTAACCAAGTCTGATAGACTAGTTGTCTAAACAAAAGATAGGCAAAAGATATTTGACACACGTCTCCTTTACCGGCCTTAATCTCTATATGAGAATTAAAGTAAAAGTGCCATTTAATACAAACAGTATACTACTTAAGTATTCATTATGAAGCAATGCTAAATATGTAATCTAAAAATAGGTTAAACAAAAGTACGTCAAGCATTACTATAAAACCCTACCGTGCTGCTGAGATGATGAATCGCCCATTTTAATCGGTTCCGCGGTAAGTCCCGGGCATGATCTTTGATCGCACTACGTCTGTTAAGTTAATATTGAATACAGTACTGTTGGCTCAGACTGATCTAGATCTCTCCCAGCCCGTGACATTTATTCGATTCTACTTCCTGCTAACGCTATGTTGTACTGGAGCTGCACACCTCCACCTGTCCGGAAACACGTCGGGGATTTCTAACTCACCTGGTTTAGCTGAATCGGTATGACACGACACGACACGATCGTATCTACCAAACCGTCACGACCGCTCAACTAGGCTTTAAGTTAGGACAAGATTGGGAATATAAATATAGCTGGAAAACTTAGATTTAAATCAGTTTATACTTAGGCCAAAATAATAAATTATGTGTTGCGCAAGAATTGCTTACTTCCTCTTTTTTAACACAAGATGTCACTGTTCGACCAAGACCATGTCCATGTCTTGTGAACGTTTCACCACTTTGAAAGCATCAGTATTCCACATAACAAAATATAATTTGAATTGCCAGATTAAAAAAAAAACATATTATTACTTAACGACCAGTTCTAGACTACTTGTTTACTGGAGCACAAAAAGTTTAGAGGGGCTGAGCATAAACATAATACGTTTAACTGGCTTATTAGCTGGCTATCATTTCCTTTCTTGCAGCATGGCTGGCTTATTTTTAAACATGTGCAATACGTCATGAGAAAAGAAAAACACGAAAGAAACTGGCCGAAAGAGTTAGCCGCTCAATTTTTGGAAAAGATGCAGGGGCATTATGGGAAATGTAGTGCCTGCAGTGAATTTGCATGGTCTGTCCTGTAGTTCTGCTCAAGAATCCAGGAAAAAAAATAGTCTGATGATGCCCCTGCATCTGCATTTTTTCAGATTTGTAAAGTTTAAAGTTTATGTAGAAAAAAACAGTGAATAAGCTGTGCCATTCAGAAGCCATTTACTGATATGCAGTATAAATAACGCCGTCAAGCTGCTACCAGTACTACCATGCAGGCTTGCACATATATTTTGGGGGGCGGCATTTCACCTCCCAATGCACAATCTGGCTACACAATAATTTATTTCTCAAATGGAGTCTAGTAGCCTTTCCAAAATACATTTCAGAACTCAACAAGCAACCTCAAAGAACAATCTTGTGCATATTCAAGTGTGCAGTTACATTAACTTAAGTAGGGAAATTGTAATTGTTATAACAATGCTTAGATTAAATAAAATTATTATAACACATCACATTCAAAATGTAACAACATATTTACAATAAATTGCTTAAATAATTGCTAATGTACGTTTTGTCAGGATGATGTTGGCTGAGGGGCCACATAGTTCCCTTTGACACCTTTCTCCTTCCAGCCGTTCAGTTACACCTATAGATATACCCTTGCTCAGGTTCAGTTCCTCTTCTAGACTTTTTACACACAGCTCGCTTCTTTTGGCTCTTGGTTTGTTTGTTTTGTTTCTGCTCCTTATCTATGGGTGTTCTTGTCTCTTGTGACTCCTTATGTCTAGTGTGCACCATGTTTGATGTAATTCTGTTTTATGGTCCATAGTGGTTATATTTTTTTAGCTTACTTTGGGATAAGCGTCTTCGGTTTGTAGTAGTATTTGTCAATTATAGTAGTACTTAGTATAGTTTATGTGAGCATTGCAAGTTTAGATTAGCTTGGTCTAATTGTATTATATCACTGTCTGGTTTTGTCAGCATTGGCGTTTAGCCTGCTCTACCTCTACACTAGCATCTACTTTCTTGCATCCATCTGTGTTCACCCAGCTCCATGTATATTGCAAATAAATCCATACACATTTGCACACACACCTGTCTCTGTCTGCCTACCCTTAGTATATGTACACATTGACACATGCTAATAGGCTACTTATGATGTACACTAGTCGCAAACACTTGGGGATATTTCAAAATATTATTTGTGAGCAGTAGAATAATCAGTATTATTTTAGAAAATTATTGTGGAGGTCTTTTAACAATGAAACAATTGGAAAGCAAGCCAGCCTAAATCACTATATTGATGGGTCGATGCTGAGCTGTGTCATGAACATGAATATGCTTTTATATTTTTTTCAAACTTGCTTTAAAATGCAGCCCGACGTCAGGCTCAAACTGGGGATCTCTGGAGCTGTGATATATTTTGTTTTAATACAAATGTATTTATTTGTGTAAACTGCTCAAAGCTCTGTTTGCAAAACAGCTTAAATGTACAATATGAAACGTCTAAACTTTTGATCTACATGTGAACTATAGATATGGTACATTATACACTCACTGATCACTTTATTTACGCTCATGTTTCTATTCATATCCATTTTGCCAGTTCGTTTACCGTATAGATTGTGTCCCACAGGGGTCTGGGCCTTGGAATACTGAAAATTGAACGTTTCATATACATCTTCAGAATTGTTCTGTATTGCTTTCCAATTATTTGTGTTAATAAATAAATTTTGTATTTATAAAATAACCTCCATACCAAAAATTCACAAATATTCACATGCCATATATCCAACTTATTAAAACCTATAATCCCTCTACTGTAGTCAATACAGTCTAATTTGTCTCTTTTATACCTTTCTTCAGGTTTGGATTCGTGTCAGTGTGTGCTTTGTAATTGGTGTGGTTGTTATTCAGAGGTGAATATTGGTGAGGTCTGCAATGTACCCTGCTGTCTGGGTGGTGGGTTAATGGCGTGTATGGAGTGAAGTTCCGGATACTGGAGAAACTAATCAGTGGAGGTTGCCAGTCCACTGCACCCTCTGAGCTGGGGTCCATGGTCCCAGGTGTCTGAGGCACTGATATTGCTGCAGGGCAATGAGCTAGAGCGAACAGAGATGATTTCCTCTTGCTGACTTACCCTCCCTCCCTTTTCCTCCTTCATTCTTTCCCACTTTAGCTACCATGGAAACCCTCCCTGAGTTCCTGTGAAAGAGCGTATCTGGATGTGTAGAATCCATTACTTTCTAAGCAGGAGTTCTAAGTGACCTGTCCTTCTTATCTCATCATAAAAAATATAATTGTTCTCACAGATGCCATTTGAGTCATGAGAGTTACTGTGCTGCGTTTACTTAGAACTGTGATTTTGCAATGAAAATAAACAATGTCTTTATCTGACTAAAAAAAATATGACCTTCACTTTGATACCTATGACACTGTATGTAGCGATGTGAGGCTGCTAAGGCCCTTACACAAAAGAAATACGTTTTCCACTTCATTGTGTTTGAGGTTATTTGAAAAAATTCAGACAACACCCAAATATCTTTGAATAGAAAAGAATGTGATCTCACTGTCTGTTAAAATTCATAGATCAACACTGTTCATATTAAACACATCTGCTTCCAGGTTGATAGGAACTGCTGTTTTCAGCAACTGGCTCTTACCTCTGAGCCACATTTTATTAAAATTAATAATTTTCTAATAGTAGAGAAATATATAATTGAATCTATTCTTTACAAGAATAAACTTCTATAAACATTGTAACTAAAATGTACTACTGGCACTCAACATTTTTTCTAAGTGACTAGAAAGACAAATAAATCCAAATGTGTTTTATCTGCTATTCTGTACCGCAAGATAATATACATATATGTATTGTTATTATAATAAACACATTATTATTATACATTTTATTATAATACAGTAATTGAATGTATTAATATAACTAATTCTCTAATTAATTACATTATGGACCTAAATCACTAAGACCCATTCACGCAGGAGTGACAGTGTTTAATTATGTCTCAACTTTCTTTTCCACTATTTCACTCTAATCAGTTCAAATCTAAATGATAAAACTTGGCTGTAAGGAATGGTGATGATCAGATTTGCTTATGACCTACTCCACCTGGGGCAGATGTCCTCTAGAAGAGGCAGTGCTGTCATGATAATCCGCTCAATGCATCAGGATTGTGGGGATTTCATGTCCAGTAAGCTGCTACCACCATACCAGGCAGTGATGCTCCTGGAAAGAACAGACAAAGAAGAAGGTTTTCAGCAGTGCTTTAGATGTCTTGAATTTCCACAGCCACATGAGGTGATTCGAGTGGTGCCATGCCTTTTTCACTAGGCTGGTGATGTGAGTTGTCCATGTCAGGTCCTTAGAGATGTGGAGTAAAATATACCTGTAGCTATTTATTTACTCTGCTGGGATTTCACTTATCTTTAGTGGCATGTACCCGGTAAATTCCAGTTCTAGCTGGTCCTCCCTGGTTTTCCATTGGTATTCCTATTGAAATGATCATTTGCACCACTGCCTTCAAGTAGTGCATAGGAGGTGTTTAAATCTTCAATCAATAATGAGTCAATAACAGTTGGGGTGTGTGTTTGATTGCAGTAATCACTGATTGTCCAAGACCATGCCACATGCAAATGCTGTCACTAATTAACTCTTACCCATCTTCATTGCTTTCTTTACTATGTAAGCCAGCGCTCTATGCTAATGATTGCATTTCTCTGAGATTTTGTGAAACTTGTGCACCACTAGTATTGTTTACAGCAGCTGAAGAGACAATTTCTGCTAGCAGTATTTAAAGGGAGTCATACATTACATACATTTTGTCGGAGTTAGTTGATGAGTATGTGTTCTCTGCTCACAACGCCGCCATTCCACTGGTAACCACCCTCATGGTTTTCTGTCCCCTTTTTTCCACTCCACGTTGAGCTATTTGCTGGTCTTTACTGGTTTTATGTCTCTAACTGCAGATGATGTGATATATCATGTGTTTATATTTTGCTAGATACTGGTGCATTTCATTCATTACTTTTGGACAACACTGGCACTTCCAGACAGTTTTTTTAGTGACAGTGATATGGTACTTTAGGGAGCTGAGCTTAAGCATAATTGTGTGCCTTTGCATAATGTGCATTTCTACAATAAATAGTTGTCTGTTCAAAATATTGATCAGTGGTGTTTCTGTGACTTGGGGGAAAGACTTAGCAGGTAGCATTTTATGTATTGTGCTAGAGGGTAAGAAGTAAGAAGGTGGGCAATTTGTGTGAGTTAGAGGCATGTCTATCAATGAATTATCTCTCAAAATGTATACTACCCAAAAGTAGTCTCTGAAGGCATTTCAATAGATCAGCAGGGGAAACATTTGTATGCCTTCTTGTGACAGTAATTAGTATCTAATCAGACCACACATAAACTCATTGACATATCTGCCAGAGACATACCTGTAAGCCAAGTACATTTCTATCCTCATGCTTTATTTCTTGTCAATGCGTATATTTCCATACTTTCCATATTTTCCATGAAAAACCTAGTGGAAAATAGGCTCCTCTTCTGTAGCTGCATCCCCACTGTTTTCTGCCTTAAATCATGATTCACTTACCAGTATATACTGTGCTTTTCAGTGTTTATTTTTGCATTTCAAAGTTTCAAACTCACATATGGTAAAATGTAGAACATTTTCTGACTGGTGTTGTATAACAGTTTCTGTGATGCTACAATGAAAAAAGTTCATTCATTATCTACCGCTTAATACACACGGGATCGCAGGTGCCCACCTGGCAACTCTGGGCGCAAATCCACCATAAGGCACATGCACACACACAATCATGCACACAGTCACACACTAAGGGCCACTTTTAGAGTGATAGTAGTGGATTCTGACAATGATGACATATGCTGTTGGTGACTACACCACCTTTAAATTTGAGCAGGTTTCCTTTTCAAAATTAACTGTTCTTATATCAGCCCCTCTGCACCATTCCATTCTGATAAGTTTTTAGCAGAAACCAATTTTAGACCTGGAATGGTTTTTTGTATAAGAACTACTATGGTTGCGAAAGTAAAGTTAATGAATGTGACATTTTAAGTGCGACTGAGTGGTTTATACATTTTTGGAGGGAGGGAAGCAGGGTGGAAGAAAGAGAAAAAGAAAGAGAGAGAGAGAGAGAGAGAGAGAGAGAGAGGGAGAGAGACCTTAAGACCTTCTCAATAATACTTACTTTCAAAGTTTTAGTTTTGGATCATGAGGAGCATAAATCCACCAAGATGATTAGTAAGATAAGGTTACAAGTGTAACAGTGCAGAATTTAATGCTTGAATTAAACATGTGTTATCACATAAAGGTCAGCATTCAACAAGTCATCATATGTCAGTTAAATACTGTTGGACCATTCAGTTTTGCCCACACTACCAAAAATGACCTACCCACAATTTGAACTACAATGTTCAGCAAAGCTGTTACACATCTCACGTTCTGTTCAAAAAGTCATTTAGCTTTAATAACCTTTTACTATTTTAATAATAACAACACTGTCCATTTCAGTGACTTGCTTTACAATGCCTATTGGTGTAAAATTCAAGTAAAACTCAAAAATGTGTGCTCTCTAGTTTCATGAACTTTCAAAGCCAAAACTCGAATGTTTGAACTGTATCTTGTAGGATTGTATCAGTACAATTGTACAAAGCGAATTCCAAAAAAGTTGGGACACTAAACAAATTGTGAATAAAAACTGAATGCAATAATGTGGAGATGGCAAATGTCAATATTTTATTCGTAATAAAACATCGATGACAGATCAAAAGTTTATTCTGAGTAAATGTAACATTTTAAAAGGAAAAATATGTTGCTTCAAAATTTCACAGTGTCAACAAATCCCAAAAAAGTTGGGACAAGTAGCAATAAGTGG
>JAUZST010038287.1:15000-27395 GCA_034779995.1 Parotocinclus haroldoi | reverse complement strand
TTATATATTTGTGTGTGTGTGTGTGTGTGTGTGTGTGTGTGTATAAGGGAATATTCACCAAACTGTTCATAATGAAATTAATTACTGTAATAATGACTGCTTAAAATGGATAGCAGAGATTTAACTAGGATCCTTATTTTCTGTAGTTTGACCAAGACAGCGTAGTTAACGAGTAAAGTAAGTGCAATTAGGAGTACGATCATTATTAATTATGTATGCAGAGTGAATCGAGGATAAACAGGAACGCGTGAGCATTTGTACGTCTGGCACGGAGATGCAAGAGAATTCGGTCTTACAGTCCTGCTATATAACGAACGCTAATATTTCAACATTTCATGCAGCAAGAAACCACATTCTGGTGCTGGTCATTAATTAGCTGGCTAACAGTTAAAACAAGGCTCGGGCTGTACCACAGCTGCTGCTCTGATGTTGCGCAATGGCAAGTAATTAACCTTTCTTCCGCAATGGGATTCGCTACAAGATCATCACCGTGTTGATGAAATAATTATTATAAATCCTGTCTCTCTGTTGGGTTGACATTGTTAATTACTTGTCAGTAATCAGCTACCACTGACTGCGCTCCGGCGCAGATGGGAAGAGATGTTCCATCCAAGCTCTGCTGACTCGGACTCGGTCGCACTCCATGGGACAGTGGCACCAGCACTCATAATTAATTATCTTCTCACCCAAAAGATTTGCCTCAGATCACATACACTCTCCCCATCTAATGAGATGGCTTCTCCAATTATCTCGAGCAGGGAGGCAACGACCGCTTGTCAATAAATCAGGGAAAGTGATGGCAGCTCATTCGGGCTAAATTTCAGAAATTATCCTATTTACAGGCATGCCAATAAGGCGTATTACTCCGCTGAATACCCTTAAACACGCTCACTCGTGTTTCGCTCTCGGAGGAAAACGGTTTAAGAGACTTAAGAGCAATTTTCGGTCTGTAGGCAGAGAGAGAGCGTTCGGCTGACGGAGGGCCAACGCATAGCAAGCTGGAGGGGACGAAATGAAACTCCTAGCGTGGCCTCGGAAAAGGTCTCTGCTATATTGGTGCTATAACGGATGGGTAGAGGGTATGCCATGCGATATCTATATTATTTAAATGAGACAGAGCCAGATTTCCCATTTCTCCAGTAAGTCTGGTAAATGATACGGCCTGACACCGAGGAATATACATCCAAATGACAGAAAATGGTGTTTGTGAAATGTTCTGATCAGAGCTCTGTATGCTACATTTACTCTCCTCTCCGCTCATCATTTTCGTCACCGAAGACATTTCTCAACTCAGTGATCCCCTGCCTCGTCAGGCAGCCAGTGTGGATCGTTACAAATCTGTGGCTGCATGTACAGTGCTTGGGCAAAACGTCTAGGACCACCATGACGTTTGGTGTTTTTAGGAACGTATAATGACAGTACGCAAATATTTAAAACAAACTCTCGTATATCACACGCATACGGTACAACTTTCAGGCTCTGCTGCTGTAGCTAGTGCTGCCGGAGTTTCCTGGAGATATTCAATAGACCCTCAAACCGTGCTCTTAATCAATAACTAACTGCATTTTCTCTTTTCTCTCCAAGCTCATGTTCCGGTTCGATTTCCAGCGCTACAATCTAAGAATAACAAGTTCCTCCACTTCAGCGCCACTCTGAAAAAGAAACCATGCCCGGGCCCCACTAGAGGGCAGTATCTCTCTCCATCCTTCGGTTCTATGTGCTCACTCGACATCCTGAAGTGACTCGGAAGAAATAGCTGTTATTATTTACTTAGCTTTACAATGAGTACAAACTTAATTATTACAATCATGTAGGCCACCCAAGCTAATCGGGTCCTCCCAAGGAATCTTCCCTGCAATGTTTAGGGGGTTTTTCCTGCCACTACCACCTTAGGCCTGCTCAGTTTGGGACTGGCCATAGAACATGATCTAATACTGTAAAGCGGCTTTGTGACAATGCACCAATGTAAAAAAGAAAAAGTGCTATAGAAATGACTTGACTTGACTGTCGATGACTGGACCCTACAATTCTAACTTTGGATTATTCACCCTCTTTTCTGCTGATTTTAGCCTTTTTCCTTACCCAGTTGCTCAAGCGTAAGGGGAGATCACACGAAATACTCGCCACTGTAACCTATAGATGGTGTTTTATGTGGGGTTTTTTTTGTCTTATATTATTTATTTTTCCGGGATTTTCAGGTATCGGAAAGAAGGGAGAGCAGCTGCCACATTCAAAACAAGTCACGGTCAGACGTACTAATCTCCTCCGTACTAATAGCTAAGTTGTTCTGAATTGTTTCGGAACCGTCCGCGCTGTGTTTTGATCCGTACAGGACGGAGCCCAGCTGCGGTTCATTACTGAAAGTTTAGTGTTAGCTCCAGGTGCTAATATCGGGACTTTGGCAGGCAGACGTTTCTCCCAAAATCTCCCAAGTGGTTTAAGCTGTGCTATTTCGTGCTATTCTGTTTTCTTCCAACAACTGCGAGGTGAGATGCCTTTCATAAACAAGCGTGCAGCGGTGCACGTCGTGACAGCAGAGGGGCTCAGAGAGGGTTGCCAGATCCAGCGAGAGTGAGCAACGAGGTCTATTGAAACGTTCCAAAAGAATAAACTGGCTTGGCCATGAAATGGACTTTTGATCAGTTAAATGAAGTTAAGTAATATGAAATGAAAAGTTTTATGGTAATTTTAAAAAAAAAAAGGATAATAACCTTAATAATAACCATCACCATGTATCTTTGCTTTCATTTCCTTTTATCTTAGAGGCTGAACAGGATCAACTTGCAGTCATTTTGGAGAAGCAGAAAGAAAGCCCAGAATAAGAAACTACGCCTAGCAAACACGCCCCAAAGACCTGCAGGCCACGACGACCGATATTTGTACGTGACTTTATAGAAAGATAAGCCTAAAGTCACTTAGCCCAAGGAATGGCAAGAACAGGCAAAAAAAAGAGTAACGCAATGGACGATTCGAGAGAGAAAAACGATTAAGATTAATCAATAAGTAACTGCATTTTCTCTTTTCTCTCCCAGCTGATGCCCCAGTACCATTTCCAGTCCTCCAAAGGACTTCCTGCTGAGGACTCGATATCCTAAAGTGACTCTGTGTATCAGACGAAATATTTACCTTTTATATTATTCTATTTAACTGTTTAATTATTTACTTAATTCTACTATTAATAGAACCTTAACTATGTCAATTAACATCTAGGCTCTCAAGTTGGTCGAGTCCAGAGTTGAGTCTCGAACCTCCCAGGGTTTCTTCCTTACAACCTTTAGGGAGTTTTTCCTTGCCACCGGATTGGACGTATAAGATAATAAGATGTTTGAAAGCTGCTTTGAGACGATGCTCCGTTGTAAAAAAGCGCTATGGACATAAATCAGACCTGACTGGAGTTGATTAAGAGAAATGTCCGAATCAAATTTCGATTTTTTAAAAGGATGCTTGGGGTGGAAAGCCAAAGGGAGGTGAACAATCTGAAGTGATGCAGGTTGTGACCATAGCAAGCAAGAATTTAAAAAAAACAACTGCTTTTATCCCTGGGTAGGTCTGATCTAACGGTAGAAAAGGACTTTGGTTTATTCATTTTGTGTTCGTGTCTAAGAGCTAAAGTGATCATTATGATCCATTTTGGGAGGAATCCAGGTCAGATCAGATACAAACAAGCCACGCTCGGATAGCGTGGGCATCGAAAAAGCATGAAGCAAACACCCTTTTAGCATCATGACGATCTCGGAAGGGGACTTTGGATCTACCTGCATGATTTTAATTAAAGATAAGTTCCTCTTTGTCTAAGTCCAAGCTTAGGTTACTAATCTGAATTCAATACATCCATATGTTGCACATTGGAGGCTAATGTGCGAACAGGGAAAATATTGAAACCCATTGCATTTAATTTGGCTCTAATCAATTCAGATTGACTGCACTTAACATGCAAATGCTTTCAGGTCAAATCCAGCCCAGAACCCTTAGCTTGGCTGGAGTCCCAGATCCCACTGCTTTTTCTTTATACTGTAATATAATCTGTTGAATGTCTGGATTGGTATTTGATGCTCTGAATTTCAGTTCTGCCAGGTACAAACTAGATATTTATACATTTGCAACTGTGCTACTCGACAAAACAGCTATGAGGGGTGCGACGGAGTTGATAAGTTCTTTAGTATCGGGGTTTTCAGCACGTGCTGAAAAAGCCACGCGCGGTTCGTTTTGACGGGCTTTGTTTTCCGTGTGTGTAAGCTGTGAACGCATTTGATATTCCAAATGAACACGAGACACTAACGATCTGCACAACGCGCTCGCATCGAGGGTCAGGGCCGGTACTGATTAATGCTGAAACTGTGCAAAAGTCTTAGGCCACCAAATAGATTCGTCGTTGCTTTGTCTTAGCAGCGGTTTAACCACCTTAGCCTATAAAAGTGCTTCTCACCCTGTCTATTTGTATTCAGTGTTAAGAGCCGAGCAGAAAAACAGGAAAACAGCCTGGCCAGGGATAAAGTAATCAATAACAGCAACCGGCAGCTCCATCGGGGTAGCAAGCTGACCCTGAGCTCGCTCAGAAATGGTCTTTTTGGAAGGGTAGAAGCCAAGAAACCAGTTTTTTGGGAAGAGTATCACGGTGAACATGGCAACGTTTACAAATATTGGAATGAGGATCAGTAGAAAGAGGGCTGTGGAGTGACAAATCCAAGTCTAAAGTCCATCTTTGGGTCCGTTCTGTTATATATGGCCATTATACCATTGCTAATACAACAAATCTAATTGTGGCCCGAGCCTTTTGCACAGTCCTGCACGTGCTGTGTGGAAGAAGACTGGAGGCTGATCGCGCCCAAATGAAAGAGCGTGTATGGAATGATGGCAAAAAAACGAGGCCAATTAATGATACAAGCTGAGACGATTCGCCAGGAGCCACAGAAAAGGCACGGGAATCAATAAAGGCGCTCCGGCCACGCTGTCTCGTTCATATTTTCCCAATTACACAATTCCACACTCGCGCTTGTGTAGAGCCTGTTTGTTCAGTTTCTAATAGACGAACGCTCAGGAGTGTGTGATCAGGACTGACGGGAACAGCCGGCGAGTTCACGAGGTAAGCTTTCTCAAATTGATTTGTTAAACACCATTTTTAAAGACACTTTGCAAAACATTTGTGCAATGGTCTGGGACCGAGGTCATTACGGCCTGTATCTGTGAATAATTTCATAAGGCAGCCGGCTATTTTGACAGTACCCCGAAGCGGCCACGCTCCCCAGCTTCCCACTGAGACGCAATAAGGAAGTTTCAGATCTTTAATTTGTAATCATCAGCATGTCACCCTCCCGGCCACGTTTAAGGACCCGCCAGGTAAAACGGGAGCGTGAATAACACGAATCACAGCAACAAAACTTAGGCAGCTCCAGGAGTAAATGTGATCATCACGCACCGCCGGGGCGCCTCCTAGGGAGAGCAAATTGGATGAGCTGAATACAGAGAGCCCCGCCTTTAATTTCATTAGTTGATTCTTAAAAAAAGGGCACAACAGCACCCCTGGAGTCTAATTTCCAAACCTCCGTTTGTCTGATGCTTGCTTTGTTGTTATGATCACAGTCGTATCAACTAATAAAGACCATAAGAAAGTCCTTTCTGATCTATTCCTGCGTTAAATGACGTCCCGTACCAGTCACGTAAATTCAGAGCGTCACATTTCACGTCTGAAATTTTTTTTTTTTTTAACTCCGTGAACCTTGTGCACCCTTTAAACAAAACAAAACAAACAAAACAAAACAAAAAAAAATACCTGGAACAAAGTGTAAAGAAAAATGAAAAAAAAAAAAAGAGAAAGTGCCACCCGGCGAATCTAATCTTCTCTTCTTTACCGAGAAAATAATAAAGGAGAAAAGACAAGAAGTACGAGGGGAAGATGCGGCACCCTTAAAATGTGTCTGGAGCAAAGGAGCAAATAAAAAAGTCCGAAGACTTGCAAGGTCGTCCCTGGTTGGCCCCTGTGGGCCGCGGCACGGAGCCTTTCCTCAGCGCGACGGTGTGTGTTTATGGGGGAAAAGACACCAGTCTAAAGGATGAAATTGAACAGATTAGCATGAGCCGCCCTGCTTTTGATTGCCTCTGACTGAAAATATTTGAAAGCCACCAGGGGCCCCTCAGATGTTATGATATGGTCAATTCAGCTCCCAATGCGTTTTTCCACCGGCTCCCGTTATAGAAATTGAATTGATATTTTGTAAACTTCATTTGCGGATAATGTGATCTGACAGGGACAAATGCACAGGCGAATTGTTTTCAAACCGACTCCAAATGAAACTTATTACAGGGTAAATGTGGATTTCTTTGTCTTCCCCGCTCTCCCTCGGCATTGTTCGCGTCTCCCTCTTAGACCCTGAATATGTATCCATTTTCAGGGTAATTGAATTGGTACTGTCATGTGTGGAGGCCAACAGATTCGCACGGCAGGGCGGATGGCCCGAGTGATTGAATTGAAAAAAAAAAGGGAGAAAAAATTTCCTTCGCCATGAGCCCACTAGGTCACAGTGTCATCATAAGATAGACACACCTCACTGTTTTCTGATTACACCGACGCCCCCAATTGTCTTTCCAATAATCTGCCCCTCTGATATAATGCAGACTTTTCCAATTCGGCCGGCTCCGGCCAGACCTCAGATGTGTTACATATTAATTTCCTTCCCCCGTAAAATTTGCTCAGCTTTAGTTCAAATTCAGTTAGCGGGATTGATGAAAGTGGCAAAAGGATACGACGTTTACTGATTCTCCCTTTTCACCTTTGATTAGCTCCACTTGTGAATTATTCCTTTGCTGTCAGTGTGCTATTAAGCAGCCGGGAGGGCCGAGCTCAAAGCTGGGAGCCGGCAGAGGGAAAATAAGGGGGCCCGCAATCCTAACACTGCATCCTGACACCACTACAGGCTCATTAAAAAGACAGACTGGGCGTACGCACGTCAGGAACTGTAGCTGTTGATTACAGATTAAAAGGGGCTTATGATACGCAGGATCCCAAGGGCTGCCGGGAAACGGCTACATAACAGAGGGTAAAAACCCGTAGTCATTTCTAGCCATGAACAAATATACGCTCAAAGGATTGCATTTAAGGGTCGCTGACATTTCGGTTTGATCCAGTGCGTCAAAAATGCATTCCGTAGTCCAAAAAAGACGTCATGCGCAAAAGTATTAGGCCACCATTTGTTTAGCTATATCATTGTTTTTCACCGGATTCAAATCCATGCATTATTATTTCCCATTCCTCTTTGTTCCAATAAAAGCAGACAGTACCGGAGATGTTTACTTTGCTACAGAAAAACAGCTTCTCTGGGCTAAACGTTTAGTGTTTCATTTACATTTATGGCATTTAGCGGACGCTCTTATCCTTACGTTTAATGCAGTCTTACAATCCAGGCCGTCGTGGGTTAAGGGTCTTGCTCTGGGACCCAACTGTGGCAGCTTGGCAGAGGTGGGATTTGAACCCTGGACCTTCTGGTCCGTAGCCCAGTACCTGAACCGCTAGACCATCCCAGTTTCCGGCCCTTACACGTCTTTTTAAAGGGTAGCCCTGTTTTGGAAGTTGAACATGCAAAGGTAGGGTAAAGCTCACAAGACAACTTGTCAGCAGTATGTTATAAACGGTCAATGTACCGTGTCTAAAACAACAAACCCAATGGTGGCCTGAGACTTTTGCACAGCGCTGTATGCAAATAAAGTACGGGAAACGGTTAAAGGGGGGCACTAATAATGAAACTGTTCATACCGCAGGCCAAATGGAATGAATGACAAAGGGCAGAATCTCTTAACCAGAGCGACTTGGAACGAATCAAATCTTACGACGTGGGATCCGAACACATTGAGGTTCCAGGTGCCTCAGCGTGGACCTTCAGGTCTATGACCTCGACTGCTCCAGCAGCACTGCTGTGTCTCATCCACTCAGACCAGCACGACGCACGCTAACACACCACCATCACATCGGTGTGACTGCCGTGCTGAGAACGATCCACCGCCCAAACAGGGCCTGGTCCGTGCTGGTCCTGTGGGGGTCCTGACCCTTAGAGCACAGAGTAAACAGATGGACCACCGTCTGCAGTTTTAGGAATTACAAAGTGCTCCGCTACGGTAGCTTGATCCAATTGGGAATGAGTGTAGAAAGCTAATAAGGTGGACCTGATAAATTATTCGGTGGCATCATTTCAAAACCGGCGTTGGCTGCCGCATAACACAGACTGCTTGTAATAAAGGCTCATTAGATTAATAGAATATTAAGCGAATAGTTACATGTGAAATACGGATATGTGGCGTTATTGTTGTGTGGGGTGGTCACGACTGTAGGCTGGATCGAAATCAGACCCAAGTCTGAACGACACTAGTAGGAGACTAGCGCTCTTGGTTTCGGCATCCGTCCTGCTCATTTGGCCTCGTTTCGTTAGTGAGTAAACAGCAGCTTAATTGCCTCTTATGTTCAATTATTTTTTATGGACATTTAGAGGGCATGTAATTGCCATGGCTATAAACATTGACTTGTGTCCCCCAGACATGACTGGAATCCCGCTGTAAAAACCATCTCCGATGGCAACCTGCCAAACTCCCTTGATGTTAGTGAGCAGTTTGTCATAAAATGCTAATTGCTTATTGACCGGAACCCTATATGGAGATAAGAAGGCCGGGTACGCAGCAGGCACAAAGCTGCCGATATCACGGATCATTTGAACACGTGATGAGCTAAGAGGACCGAGAGAGAAAATATGAGATTTCAGCTATAGCTCATTTTAACGTGCAGGAACGTTCAGAGATTGATTCGGCTCCGGAGCTGGACAATTTAAACAAACCACCGCAAGGTCAAGTATATCTCAGATTTGAATAAATATACGAGCCAGGCCTACAGCATTTCGTTTCGGTCTCGGGCCGTTCCTTATTTCAGTCCGATGTAGGAGCTGACTCATTTCGAGCAGAACGCAATCGCTTTCAGCTGGATGTAATCTGCATAGACACTTGCAAAAGGGCAGAACGAAATCCGTTAAGGGAAGGCTTTTTACAAACATACCCAATATTTACACCATACGTTGCACTCTCATCGTACCGTGCGCGATTTAAGTCTCAAATATAATCAGGTCAAATATAAAAGAAACATAACTCATAAAAAGGTGTGAAGACACTAATACTCGGTAACCCACGACGGCCTCGGCTGCAGGCCATAATTAATAGGCTTCTAATGATGTTAATTCATTCATTCATTATCTTCCGTTTAATCCGCATGGGGTCGCGGGGCCAGCCGGTGCCCATCCCGCAACTCTGGGTGGGCCTAGACAGGGCACCAATCCATCGTAGGGCGCACACACACACACACACGCGCACAGTCACGCACAGTCGTGTCTTTGGACGGCGGGAAGAAACCTGAGTACCCGGAGTAAACTAGCCCGCGACCCCGTGTGGATTAAGCGGAAGATAACGAATGAACTTACTGTGATTGAGGTTCTCAAACTTTACTACAGGAAGGCGTTTGCATAGCAGGAGTATGCGGAACCAAAAACGTTTGAATGCCACCCGAATACGGTGAGAAAATACTCATCCCAGTGTGATCATAACACAAGCTGTTAGTCCCGTATCGTCCTAAAATCCTTCCATTCAAGCAACAGAAACCCAATAATGTAAAGGACTGTAGTAATTAGCCAGCGTAGCGGCAACTGAAATGTGTTTATGGATAAACAAATCAGCCTTCGGTTTCTGTGCTGTGCTTCCTGTGGCTAAAGGAAGCGTACGGGCGGGCGGATACAGGACACGCCCCGGAGGCTTTTCATCATGCAGTCCATTCAGATATTGGATTTTATTTGAGTGCGCATTTCTATATGAACATTTCATAATGTTTTCGCGTCGTATGGTCTGCGGAGTTAAACCTACGTAATCTGTGAGCGAAGAATCAATTTTTATGAAATCATTAAACTTCCTGCTGCCGGTCATGGCTTGGAAAATAGTGCCCTCTGGCTAAATCTATACCTCGTTATGGTTATGCGAATACGCTGTGGCAAGCAAGAAAAACTTTTACCTCACATCTGATACGTCCGTTTTTGCAGAAAATGATTACTTTTATACGACTGTAATATCTGCACCGTCCACGCCCATCCAGAGTTAATATAGCTTGGAAAACTGAGCAGTGTATTTATAACAAGCGAGAAATTGGAAACTATAAAGTTCGGGGCGACGTCCGAATCGAAACTTTTCCGCCGCAGATTGGAATCGAGTGCGGGTTCCCAAACGTTATCTGCTGTCTAAACCTCAAACGATGCAGGGGGAATTATCAGTAAATTACTGTATATGAGACACATATATCTTCCGTGCTCATTATCTGGTGGCTAAAATAAAAAAGAAATAATAAAAAATGAAAAAAAACCCTCCAGGTTCCTGGTGTTCTTGGACACTAACTAGTGTGATGCATCTTCCAAAGGTGGGCGCATGCAAACCGTGCCCTGGCTGGGCAGCCTTAGATTAATGGCAAACTTTCTACTAGAGATCACGGTGTATTGAGCTCTTACTGGCTAAAAAGATAAAGTTAAAACTGACCAAGACATAGAACCTCGCAGGTTATGCGAGCTATTATTACTGCTCCAGAAGTTAAAATTGATTTTGCTCCAAATGGGCAAAACATTTCAAATATCACAGTGCAGATCCAATATCAGATTATTTAACATGAGGAATAAGTGTGCAGGCGTGACGAAGTGTGTGTGTGTGTGTGTGTGTGCGCATCACGCTGCACGGCGACAAAATACCGAGACCCTCCTGGGAACAGACATACGGTAAGCGTACGTGATTATTTACTCATTAAAAACTATTAGGCGTACTTAAAGAAATGCGCTGTACGGACGAAAGTATTGGGACGCCCATACATCGTGGGGCATAAATCCATGGGCATTAAAAAGGTGAGCAGAAAAGGCAACTGAAGAGGGGTGCCCCCGCTTTGAGGGTGTCACTTAATGCGCAGGGTCCCATTCTACGATCTACCTTACAGTTTGGCATTCGAAGGCGTTTACGGACCGATTTGTATTTTCAGCATCCCTGTCTGCGGCATGGCATCAGATAACGGGCACTGCCAGGACAGTGAGTGATACGCCGTTGTAGATTCGGCTCAGTGCCACCTGCTCGTCGTCTCACGGCATCGCTTCGGTCACGTGCAAAGACGAAAAAGGCGAGCGAGAGAAATGAGATTCGTTTTTTCCATTTATACAACGGCGATAACAGGTAAAAAAAAAAAAAAAGAAAAGAAAAGACAAAATATTCTCTCAAGATTGAAGATACAAGCTCGGGACGATAAGGGAACGTCGGGCCAAGCCACAGTGCCACTGTGACTATTTCATCTTCCATGGTAACTTAAACCGAAGGCAAGCGCCTTCACACTCCAGGGCTCGCTGCCAGCGGGCCAAGATTGAGTGCGATTGTAATAATTCATAGACTTTAGGCCTCATATCTCTGAAGGTGAGCGATCACATCAGACATTGATGAGGTGACCACTGGCTGCTTCGTGTGGTCAGTGCAGACAGGCAGTGACCCCGGGGCTGAATAAAATGATATCACTTAGGTTTAACCAGGGGAGCATGCACCGCTGATGGCTGTAATGTCTCGGGGTGAAGCTTGTTTTTGTCACTTCGTTCCCACCTAACATGTTAGGGCACCATGATACTGGATAAGTGGATAAATTCATTGAAAAGTGCACATGCTGAGACTGTCCTTGAGCTCAGCTGAGCTGAGATGTGACATGAAAAGCCCTTCCCTCCCAAACGTCCGCGAGGCGAGGATCTGAACCTTCTTCGGCTATGACCTAGCATGCACTTAACAAACACTTTAGGCGAATAATGATTAGAGCTTTTTGTAGTTTTTCATTGTCTTTGCCTGCCATATATATTATTTGATTGCTTGTTTTCATTTATCTCAATGTTTTTTTTCTAATATATTTTGTTTCAATTTGATTATAACGCTTTGTTTTTAGTTTTTCGCTATTCATTTATTCCGCTTGACGTAATAGTTTTCTTTTTTTTTTTTTTTAATTCTATTTTACCAAGTTTAATTGCGTATTAAGATTTTTTTTAACCGTTATTATTGCTATTATTTTTTGTTTATTCTGCTTGACGTGATGGAAGTTTTGCTTTGTATTTCATGAACTTTATTTCCGTTTGATTGTAATTTAAAAAAAAAAACTTTTATGAATGCTTTGTTTTTATTTAGTCTGAACGAGGTTAGACATTTTTAGTTTTTTTTTTATTTTGTTCTATTTTGTTAGGTTCAATTACATTTTGTTGTCATAAAATTTTTTTTTTTACTTTTATAAATGATTTATTTGCATTCATTCTGCATGATAATCACATTTTATTGTCATTTAATATTTTTTTTAACTGATTTATTCTTATTTATTCTGCCCG
>JAUZST010038287.1:0-10000 GCA_034779995.1 Parotocinclus haroldoi | reverse complement strand
GTTCACTTTAGACACGAGTTCATGCGTGCACGTGTTGAAAATGAATATTACAACAATAACCCAATATGCAGTAAAATGCGATATCTAATGCAGCTGGGTTTTCAGGTGGGGCAGTGGAAGCGCCCAGCTGTGCCCTCTGGCCGGGACAGGCATCACGCAGACACAAATGGCTAAAGCCTAAAACCCTGGAATGCTAAATCTCATCTTTTTAGGACCTGAATTCTGGGGCCGCCATCAGGATCCAGCTGATCGTACGTCCTCGTTTCGTCCGCCCGTGTGCGTTTCTGTGTCTTGGACGCTTTATAAGATTCAGTCCCGCGTTCACACAGTACTTTAGAGCCCTTATGCAAACGAGATCAGCCTTATTTACATAAGTAAGCTTTCCAATGGCCGTTCCACATCGGCGCTTCCATTATTTGCCTTCTTTCAGCGACGTTTATGAGCTTTGCCCTTTCTTCTGACCCTCGCCGCGTACGCGCTCCCCAAAGTGTGGGTCTGTAATAGCGAATTGCCGCGACAGGCGCATACCCTTCGATGCAGATGTAATGTATGCGTCGGATAACCGCCAAAAGCGAAGAGTAGGGCGCTCTCACACAGAGCACTACGCCTCCGGGTCAGAAGGCGCAGCAAACGACAAAATGAGCATAACAAAAGGCCGGGATGTACGACGTGCTGGTTGACACTGGCAGGCTTTGCGAGAATCTCCAGGGGGATTGTTTTATTCATGTTGCATCCAGGCATCACGACAATATTTCAATAAGAGACTGACTATAACAGATCAGCTACAAGACTGAACTATTAATGAAACACAGATCGAGCACCAAAGCATGATCATCCCGTCTGAACAGCTATGTCTAAACAGCGGCTGTTTCTTTAACCATTTTTTTTTTTAAATGAGCCATTTATTTATTCCAGGTGTGCATTTTCTATGCATTTCAGATGTGTGGGGCTGGGTCCGGGGTGCCCCCACATAACGACAGTCGGCCATACCGAACATCAGTCAGCCTGAACCTTACCCAGGTCTTGACAGTACACACCTAAAAATACTTACACACATGCCAAACCTTTTGTAATTGGCTGCGTTTGAGCAAATCCTTCATAAAACTAAAAACATGCTGCCCAGAAAGAAATGTCCCTGGTGATTGATACAAGGTTTAAGGTAGGACGGGCGCCGTGGATACCCAGTAATGCTTTTATATTAAATAAAATAACAAATATACACCCAAAGGTGCATTCGTCTGATGTGATATGCATAGGAATATGATTTATTTTCCAGAAATTAACCCTGACAGCTAAGCCTGATTAATTGATGCCTGGCCTGTGCGTGATGAATTGATTTATCACGTTTCTAAGGCACCGTTTATTATTTCGGGGTAAACATGATAAGGTTACCACCATTTCCGAGACAGTGGAGAGGTCTGAAAAGACTTCATGTTAAGCCATCTGTTTAAAGGTGTCATCCGGGGGCACCCCCGACCTCCTCAGGCTTGGACAGAGAGCGGGAACTCGGCAGGTAGAAGCCCCTGCCCCCCCCCCCAAGGGTTACATTTTCATTTATGTCACTTAGTAAGATCCCTTATCCGGAGTGACTTCCGATGGATTCCAATGGATTTGCAATTATGGCTTAAGGGACCCAACAGTGGCAGCTGGGCGGAGGTGAGATTTGAACCCTGAGCCTTCTGGTTCATAGTTCGTTACCACTAGGGGACCAAGTGACATATTTGTCCCCAAACGCAATTGAAAAAAAGGGATAAGAAATTTTTTTTTTCCTGCAGCACTTCACTTTAACCCTTTCAGGACCGCAGGTTGTTCCGATCGCATTCGGCGTCCAGATACGTTCCTCGGTCCTCAAAGGGTTAACCCCTTGGCTAGCACAGTCCCTTTTATGACGCAGTTATATATAAACGAGCTACACAGACACACAGAGATGATACATCAGGCACAGACCTGAAGCTCCTGAGCAGGGGAAGGAAGATACGAATGAGCAACTTCACCCTGTTGAACAGGACGGCCTTGCCCTTAAGTGAGGACCAACACCTTGCCAGATGCGGGACATAAGCCAGAGCGGCTCAGCCGGTAGAGCACCTGTTCTCAATGCTGAGCCTCCCTTGTTCGGATCCCGCCTCTGACAAGTTGCATTCAAAGCAGGTGTGGAGTCTTGGAGCGGTATTTTTATTCACATCCTGGCTTTTAGGGTGTGTGTGTGATCTCATTCTGCCTGTCTGTGTTACAGGAGTGTCTAGCAGGCTGGGTTTGTGATAGTGAAAGCGACGGAGGCTGCCAAACTGAATCAAAACAACAAACAAACAAACAAACTAGGAAAGGTGACCGAAATATCTCAATACATTAGCGCTTTAACCATAGACGCACGATTTGCACAGAACTACAGCTACTCAATCCCCTTTCCATGGCGGCTCGACCTGCGATGTACTTACTTTACAATAAACAAACACAAATACACCTTTCCCAGAGGGTGGGCGTGACCCCGGGGTAGTGAGGAGAAGCTGTGGCCGTTCAATAATCGTTTTTGTTTGTTGTTTTGTTTTTTTGTTTTTACTTTCAATGCATTGTTCAACGAATCACATGAGATATTCAACCCTATGCTATGAAACAAGATGCATGTTAATGACTTCACCAACTTTTAAGCATCTTAAGATGTTACCAGTCCTTGGTTTACCATAAATCCCGCTCCCGATCTCTTATTAAACACCTTTGCTAGCAAGCTATGCGATGACATAAAACCCGAGGAAACAGTTTGCAAGCTGTTAGTAAATCCAACCCGGGGCAGGCAGAGGCTGTACATCAGTGAAGCCGTAATGAAATGCAAAACCCCTCCTCGCTAACAATTGGAGGCCTGTGTAGCAGCTTAGCCTGTTGGTCCAAGGCTATTCGTCATAATCAGCGACACTTTTCTCATTAGTAAAAAGCCATTACTGCTCGACTTTATCAGTCGCTGAGCGTTATCGCTGCAGCGGCAGCAATCCTTGCATGCAGTACCGGGGATGGAAGGTGTCCCCGCGCCTTAATAAGGCGACCGTTTCAGAAGTCCGTGGTCAGGTGCCACTTAGCACTCAGGGCTAGTCGCGTCACGCTGCCCGACGCTGCTGCGCTTCAGTCACAAATAAAGAGCGATAGTAATGGGTGCGACGGGGCTCAAAAGCCTCACTCCAGTCCTCGCAGTTCCTCGTCCGCTCATCTGTCCCGTGCATTTAGTATGTAGCGGGCGACCCTGGGAGTCCTGAATGAGGCCATTGTTAAGCTGTCAAGAAGACAAGTGAGGTCCCACTACGGCACTTTTGGGACGACGCCTCATAAGCACCTCAGAGGTTCACACCATGATTAGATCTGACAGCATCATTTTTCCGAGTTCTGAAGGAAACCGAGAGATGAAAATAAAGCAGATTTTATAGATAAGACCCTAAACGCCTCGAACAGCACAGCCAGAACACTTCACTTTATCTTTATATGACGTAAAAATGTCGTGGAGTGTCAAACCGTCCCAACGATATGAAAGGTAACCAGTATAGCTCGTACCCGACTCTACCCAGGTGCCATTCTGGGATCAAAGCTTAAGGCCAAAATGTACGTTTTAACGTAATCCATTTCCGTCACCTAAAGGAGGAACATCGGACGGACTTCCTCTAAAGCTGAGCTGCAAAGCCATCCCTTGGATCATACCATCTGCAAGGCAAGGGGGGGGGGGGGTTGTACTGTGTTTCAAACATCTACTTTGCAAGGTTTTAACATTTCGTACCTTATTAAAGACTAACTTATATCTAACAATGACAAAATAAAGGCGTTTTTAGAGGTGCTGTGAATTGTACCTGTACAATGTGAATTTAAACCAGTATCGGGAAAAAACGACCCAAATTGTTAGATATTTTTCAATGTTGTTTCTCGTGCGACGTTAACAGTATATATATATATATATATATATATGTATATATATGTATATATATACATATATATATATATAGTACTGTGCAAAAGTCTTAGGCCACTATATGATTATCTATCATCTAGCACTGTTTTTGCATGGTATATAAACCACTTGTAACTATTCCTCAACCTCTTTTTTAGATTACAGCCAGTAAACACTGGACCTTTTATATGCAATATTAAAAAACAGAAACAACCAGCTTTTATAGGCTACACTGGCGAGTACACTGCTCACCAAAATAGGGGATCTTTCATTATGGGATATTTCATTTGGAAGTATTTTTGTGAGCAGTGTGAGCAGCTCAGGAATGGTCTTTTGGGAAGGGTGGCAGCCCAGAAACGACTTTTTCAGAAGGGGAACAGGTTAAGATGTTCCAACTCTCACTAAGATTAGAATGAAGACCATGAAGGATGGGGAAGATGACGGTGACCGCATGCTACGTATGGCCGTTACGATGGACAACGGAGGCCTATGACTTTTGCACAGCACAGAACGTCTCCACCCAAGCGTTACGCTGATAATATGATGTACGATGTGATAAAAAAATATTGTGGTCCCTTCAGGAAAATGCTAAAAACAGAAAGATTTCCTCGAGTACCCTCAGAAGTTAGCCCAGAAATGAGCTTTGTATCAATAAAGAGAGGGGTCTCGGCTCCCGTAAGATGATCTTCCAATTCACTGGTTGAGAGAATTAAAGTCCCAAATGCAAATCCAAAAAAGGTAGCGCGCGCACACACAGCATGACTGCTAAATCACCGAAAGTATGAACGGCACGAAACCGACCCCGGACCAGAGGTGGCACACGATCCATGGATCCAAACGTTTTTCCTTCAACCCCTGTTTTCTGATGCCGACCAAAACCCAAATACAGGAACCTACAGTATATGAGGCAGAATCCATCGTTCTCTTTTACCTTCCTATATCTGGCATCTAAGCCTGTAAGAAGAATTTAAATTTCAATGCAGGCTCACTTATCGACTTTAAGCTAACATGATTCAGAGCAGGTAGGCCTCGCCGGGGCTGTGCTATTTCACATTGTGATTATGACACATTCACCCGTGCGCTCTGGCAAGCAGAGGTCATTATAGCACGGCCGACTGGTCTGTGGGCATGTAATTAATACTTTAACGTTAACATTTCAGCGGTCATGGTGGCGAGTGAGTTAATCACTGGGGGCTAGGGCTCTGAAACGGCTCTGCTTTACGAATGGCTCCCCATCTCCCCTCTTAATCTGTATTTTACGAGTGAGAAACTTTGCATTATGCAAATCGGTGAATGGGAACAGGTGACATTTCGACAGCCAACAAGAGCAACGGCCCAGTTTGGTTTGGGACGCTGATTCAGACATTAGTAACTGTCAGCGCTGAGTGGCCAAGCTTTGATCTGCATAGCAGGAAAAAATCTCATTTGCTCAAACCCATTTTAAGGTGGAATTTCAGACTCAGATTTGAGACAGGAGACGTGTGCTGTGTGTGGAGAGCAGATTGGGTCAGTGTGTTTGTGTGACTGTGAGTAGCGTAATCGCACCTGATAGGAACCAGGCGTTATTTCATGTTAAATGTCAGTACAGAAAGTCAGAAATGGTTAAAAAATTATATATTTAAATTATTAAATTAAATTATTAAATTAAAATTATATATGTATATAATTAATTTTTATAAACATATATTATATACATATTGTATAATATATATATATATATATATAATATAAAAATAATATATTGTTTAAATCCAGCTGAAGTTACCCAGAAATTTAAATATGCAGAATGTGTACTTAACTTTAGCATCTAATAACCATTTGTATCAGTCAGTTATGGATTTCTATGGATTCCTATGGATTCTTTCCCACTGGCTTAAGAAAATAGGAGCCATTAAAAACTCACTCTGAAATGTGATTACCGTCCAGGGGCGAGAAGGCATGCACAAATACAGTTCAGTTCAAACCAGGCTGGTGATCTGTTGCCAGCGTGATACTTAATCCACTGCAGGGTACTCACACTGTTGTTTGTTTTATTGTAGAGCAAACTCCCTGGTTCTCCACTGATCCTGATCTGTCCGTCGGGACCCACCGTCCCCACCTTCTCTGCCTCCCGCCGGATGAGATTCTGGCAGTCGCAGCTCTCCTGTTTAGGAAAGGCAAGTTATCTCACGTGAACATTTCTCACGTCTGCACTCTGTGATTGTGTTGGAACCCAAACAAACCCATCTGCTGGTCTGTCCTGTTTCAGGTCGTTCCCGTCACCACTCATGTGGGTAGCGGAGCGAACATCGGCATCACGCAGTGTCTGGAGCACATGGTTGGGACGGTCAGGGGCAAAGTCATTGAGGTGAGAGCTGAGAGGGATTCGTATTGAGGTGGCTGATATACACTAAACTAGGCACCATTCGATGTGTCCACTGATGACGGGAAGTTTTTCAGTGATGCTGTTATGTCTTTCAGGTGCACAGTCACTTCCCTCACAAGCCCATCATCCTGGTAGGCTGGAACGTTGGCGCTTTAATCGCGTGCCACGTAGGTGCACTACGTCCAGACTGAAGCCTGCTGTTGGTCTGTATATTGGATGTTCATGTTTTTTTTTTTCCTGTGTAGGTGTCTGTTATGGAGCATGTGACCGCAGTTGTGTGTCTGGGTTTCCCTCTTCAAACTGTCAATGGACCCAGAGGGGTAAGGCTTCAGTGGTTCATTTGGGGCTTATTGGATTTGACTGGACATTGCCGTTCGTTGTCAGCCCAGAATTTCAAATTCTTTGCTTTCCGCGCAGGACGTGGATGACCCCTTGTTGGATATGAGGACTCCCGTGCTGTTTGTGGTGGGTCAGAACTCGCTGCAGTGTGGCTTGGAGAACATGGAGGAGTTCAGGGAGAAGATCAGGGCGGATAACAGCATGGTGGTCGTCGGAGGAGCCGACGACAACCTGAGGTCTGTCTTGGTGGATGTGGTTGTACAGTTCATGTACATCTACATGGCTAAAACTATGGGCACTACTGTGGCAGCATTGCTTATTTTTACATGTGACGTTGATCAGTTGCGTGATTTGAGTTTCTGTTTGAGAATGAGTTACAATTTGCAACCCAGCACACCTTAAACGTGCCTGCCTCTCACAGCGTGATGCGCAATTCACCGTTTAGGCGTTTCTACCGTACCGTTTAGTACCTGCGCTGTCATAAAAGACAGTTTCTCGATCTGTCTAGTTCATAGATATCTGTAATCCAAATTCGTTTTTGTGAGCGAGGGAGAAGGCAGTGTAAGGGGGATTAAGAAAATCTGTGTGCTTCACGCAGTTTTACAATAATTTTCAATCTTATAGTAAAAAGAGATCAATTCATGGTGACCATCAGTGTAGGTTCAGTTCATGTGAATGTTAATGCTTTCCATTGTTTTGTATTAATAAACATGAATTAATCAATGATTCCTGATGAATTTATTTACTAAGTGTCATGATGGGGAATGTCTTGCAGTATATCGGGTCGTTATCCTAGGCAGAGTTTCATGATAATATCCTATCGTAAGGCGCCATGCCATCCCCACCATTGGCACTGCAGCTCCTTTTGCTCTCCCTTAAAAGCCTCTACCATTATGGGAATGTGAATTAAAGTGATTTGCTGCTTGGGTTGCAGGATCAGTGCGTCCAAGATGAAATCCGAAGGCCTGACTCAGACCATGGTGGATCGTTGCATTCAGGTTCCCTCTCTTTTTCCCGTTGCATTTGCCCACCTTTTTCAGCTTTAAAAACCTCACCAGCTCTTAATGAATTACGCTTTGCCTCCTGCAGGATGAGATTGTGGATTTCCTAACTGGAATTCTAATGCGAGCAGAAAGCAGCTTGACGTCGGGAGAAACGAGGGACCTCGACGCAGAAAAGAAGAAGAAACCGCGGCGCGAGCTGCCCTTCGAGACTGAGAGGTCGCGACCCTCGTCACCTGCCATCAGGGTCCCCATATCCCCCTCTGGGTCTGAGGTTAGTTTTGTATATATATATATGCTTTTTGGTTACACTGCACATTGTTCGTCTGAGAAAATGCCCATTCACAAGTTGCCTTTGGGACCGTTGAGAGAATCCCTGTTAAGTCTAAGGTTTGTTCCTGTATAAGGGAGTTTTTCCTTGCCACCGTCTTGCGCAACATGGGGTTTTCGGTCCGTTCCTCTTGCATTCTGTAAAGCTGCTTTGAGACATTTCCATTGTACAAAGCGCTATATAAACACATTTGAGTTTAATAAAATGGAGTTAATTCCGTGTTCCTGCCTCCTCATTTAGAACATGTCCAGCATGTGCAGCAGTCCAACAGCCAGTCCCAAAACCAAGACTGCAACCTTGTCTCCGGCTCAAAAGTCCAGCCTCATCACCGCCACCCAGCTGCTCAAAACACACATGCAGCGGTCCG
Organism: Parotocinclus haroldoi; assembly: GCA_034779995.1. Classification (NCBI taxonomy): domain Eukaryota; kingdom Metazoa; phylum Chordata; class Actinopteri; order Siluriformes; family Loricariidae; genus Parotocinclus; species Parotocinclus haroldoi. The sequence continues at coordinate 1,675 of JAUZST010038287.1, read as the reverse complement.
GGACGGTGCTCACCCACAAGCAGGCTCAAGGTACCCCATGTGTTTTTCGACGTGTTCTTTCCCATCCTCTTTGCTTAGTTGAATAGTTTCTCGTTGACTTTGTAATGCCCATGGGGGCATCTTTTACTTAGATTTCCTACCATTTGTTGTGTGTTTGGCACGCGCACATGACTTTCTATCCTGTCCTTTTCCTCTTTCCTCCGTCACACCGTGCCTCTCTTCCATTCGCTCCAGCTCAGTTCGCTGCCTTTATGAAACAGAATATGCTGGTGAGGAAGACTGTTCCTCCTGGCAGTCCTTCTTGTCTGTTCGGTGAGTACGACTCACTTTCTGATATTCGCCCCGCCTTTTCCTCTCTCTTTCTGCTTTTTCCACTTTTCTGTTTGATGAATACTCACAGTCAGCATGTTCTTTTGTACAAAAAAAAAAACAGATTTAGAATTTGCAATAAACGGTTTAAATTCAGATGGCCTGATCTAGGATCAGTAAGGCTGGATTTATTTATGGTCAGCACCGGGACTAGCTTAAGGGGCTGTATCCCAATGACGTCATGTTAGGAAATGTTTTGCAAAAGGCTTCTTGGTCTACCAACGTTTTAAAAATATTAAAACTAGGAAGTATTTAAGTTCCTGGTATAAATGCGTGAACTAAATTATTTAAACCTTTGAACAAACGAAAGTCTTTACATTTCTGCTCAGAATGAAACTCAGGACCTTCGTAGTGGGAGGCTGCAATGCTACAAGCTACACCAGGATGCGTACAGCGACGGTTAATTTAATATTAGGAACACACAAACTGTAGAATTCAAGCTTTAGATTTGATTTCTGTTGACACTGGATGCAGTGTAGATCATGCTGTTCCGTATGTCATTCATTTGTGTTTTATATACACAACTCGCCAAAATTAGGAGATGTTTCATTGTGGTATAGTTCATTTATGAAATGTGCCCAAATTTTTGTGAGCAGTGTATATAAAATACAAATGACAAATATTCGGTTTTAAATGTGCTCTCGCATATAGAATCAGTACTTAAAAAAAAACCCCAAAAAAACATTTAAGTCGGCGACATGAACGTCATGTTGTCCAGTAGTCGAATACTTTTTGAAAGTATTTTGAAATGGATGAAGTTTAAGTGCTGCTAGTTTTGTAGGATGTTGGAAAAACATTCCTTAATTGAACAATGTTCTTAAGTAAGAGCTTACACATTTTTTGGGAATCCTGCCTCGGATCGCCCAGACGTTCCTGATACCCATTCGAGAACCGTCTCTTAGCTGTGGTTGCTCTTAACTTGAAGATACATTTTATTTCCGAACCCAAGATTCAAAAGGGACCCAAACTCCTTGGGCAGCCTAAAGTTATCTGAATAATGCATCTGCAATAGATTTCTAAGTAGAAAAATTTAAAAAGGAAATGTATAAAATGGAAAAGTATGACAGTAAAATAGTGAATTTAATATGATAGAGAATATAATAAAATCGGAAATGCACTAGAGAATGCACAGGTGCACACAGGCCTGCCTTCCTAACGCTGATCAAAAAGCCTAATTTGCTGTTAATCCAGCTTTCTGAACTTGATTCTACTTGAACTTGTGTGTGTGTGTGTGTGTGTGTGTGTGTGTGTGTGTGTGTGTGTGTGTGTGTGTGTGTTAGAGTGAGCGTGTGTGTTGAGACGAGTG